>APFE031524578.1:40568-83762 GCA_000404065.3 Pinus taeda
TTCTAGAATGCTCTAGAAATGACCACAAGTAACTTTTTTAAGATGAAACTCACGCCTTTTGACCTTTACAGGAGTACGCACCCACCCCTTTACATACAGAGCATGCAAGGACGCAGGTATTGTGAACTTGGGATGCGTACACGCAGGTAAGGTAGAGAGAAACTGTGTACCCAGAGATAAACATGTTTTTAATGACTTTCTCTCTTTCTTTGAAGTTTGACATGGAGAGCAGAGGTATGAGGCTTGCCAAGGAGGATAGTATGACTGTTGATGGAGCCATACTAACTGCAAATAGTCATGGTGACAAATTTTAGTGTAACAAATGGAACACAAAATATTGCAGAAATATAAACACAGAAAACGCATAAAACAAGAGAGACATAGATATACGTGGTTCACCCAGTTTGGGCTACGTCCACGGAGAAACAGCCAATCCTTCTTTTATTATATTATCCAACAAACTAAAGAGATACAACCTACAGTAGATTCGTTGTAACTCCCTCTTTGCTCTCAATCTCCTCTCTTTTCTTCACTCAAAATACAGATATCCATAGACGCAATACAATTCCCTCATATATAGTGAGGGGTTGTCTTCTAGGGAAAAAAACCTAAATTGAGCATAACTTCTACTGTCAGATCATCTGCCTAATGAATGGCCCAGATTGACTAGAAATTATTATACTTTTACAAGGCAATTTTACATCTATTTTTAGCTTCGGAGGTGCCATCCCCGAACCCCCACTGCGGGACCGTTGGCCCTCGAACCCCCCAAGCAGGGGGGATTAGCCCCCCCCCGCATGGAGGGGTGTACAGTCTTCCTAAGGTATACATCCAGCTGAAACCTTTGAATACAGAATATAATCAAGCTCCACACCCAACAACAGTGTAAGACAGAGTGCACTTATGTGCGGTTTCGAATGGACTTCTTTGTCTATCCACAGAGATTCACTAGGGAACTACACAAGAAGCTAAAAATAGGGTTTTGAGCCATGGGATACAAAAATTTCATTTTCTTTGGGATATTTTGGGTTCTAGCCTTGCAAGGGGATGCTTTGGAACACTTTTATGGATAGCGAAAGATCCAAACCAATGGTCATTTTCCTAATGCAAAAAAATGACATGTAAAAAAAAGAAGGCCATGATGAAGACCATTGTTGGAAACTACATCCATAAATGAGACCAGAGAAGTCTAAAAACAAGGAGAGACAAAATATTGTTGCAACAACACAAAAATATCTAGGAGGTGATTCAGGTGATGAGAACAAAATCACAGCCATGTGAATGAAAGGTAAAGCTTCTATTGCAAGTACTAGTTCTTCTAGTAAGCCTATTGAGCCTCAAAATGATAAAGAAAAAAAATGAAATTTTCCATATTAGGGTCATTACAAAACATACCAAAGTTGATATCTTGTTTGATAGTGTATCCCAAGTTAACCTTATTTATGAACCTATTTTCAAGAAACTAAACTTAGAAACTATACCTCATCCTAAACCTTACCCTTTGGGTTGGGTATGTGACAATTCTAAAATGCAAGTGACAAGAAAATGTAAACTTAAACTCGTCATCATTACAAACTTAATTGATGAGGTAGAGCTTGATGTTGTACCACTTAACATATGTGGGTTTGTTTTAGGGAGTCCATACTTATGCTCATTGTCTTGCCATCACGACCTCTGATCATTTGACCGCAAATGCTGCCAAATTCGTCATTGTGCCGCCGATATGTTCAAGAGAAGTTGGCCTCTGCAAGTATAACCTCCCTCCGATATCTCACACAAAACATATTTTCTCTTTCAGTCTCGTGTCGATGATGTGGGAAACATTATGGCCCACCTTTGACGAACATCACTTCCTGTCAACTTCAGCTTATTATCCAGGAAAGTGACCTAGAGACTCCCTTCAGGTACCTTGGAGCTTGCATGCCTCAATGGCAGGTTCTTCGTGTTCGACGCAAGGTTTTCATCACTGGCCTCTGATCGGATGACTCTACGGGTGTTCAACACTGGCTCATTCATTCACACGCCGTGGATTGTACCTATAGTACCTTGAGGACCATCGTCATTATTGGTGGCACCTCTCGCGTATGTTAACAGCTTTCATCATTGGCTGGTAATCAGACGATGTTCAAGCATGTTCGACCTCGACTCCCGTATTCACATGTTTGAACTTGTACTTCGTTCGAGTTTGATGGAGCGCAAGACCCTGGTTCTAGTCTGTTGCGAACCAGGCTACGATTTTGTGGATCATTATTACATGACTCATTGATGGATGGCTGCACCCATACCTGAGCCTTTTGGGATGGCTACGACCATACCTTTTATCATCATGGTCTCTTCAGCTGGGTGGCTGCGTCCATACCACAGACCTTATCCGTATGTCTTTTGGATGGTTGCGCCCATGCCTAGACTACTTGTAATTGAGATATCAGTTGTACCTACGTGCAGGTTCTTCCTGGTGGTGTTCCGGTTCAGCAGTTTTGTAAAGCATTTCACCCCTCCCACTCTCTCGGGCTTCATGCTTTAGGGGGCATCTGTTACACAGTAATTTGTCACTGTCTCCTGGTCAGTCTCCTTACTGTGTCATGAAATCAATTCATAATGCTCATGCTCTCTGAATTGGCCAAATAGCCCTCTTTGCCAAAGTTTATTTGATCATCGTGAATGTTATTGAAATAACCACGCTGACTGGCGGCTTCTAGTGCAACTGATGCGCTGCCAACGCGGAAGCACACGGGTTTCCTGCGCTAGTCAAATTTCATACCCAGCGCATCCTCTGTTTGTATTAAAACGCGCTGACATAGCTTCCCCTGTTACTGAGATGCGATGTCAGCGCGCCAGTCCAGTTATTCACCCGCGCTGATCCTGTTTAGGCGAATTTGTTCTAACAGCCAGCCTTCTAGATGACTCCAGACCTGGTTGTTGGCCTTGTGAATGTCGCCCTCCATTCTATGGCATGTTTGTTCGTCATATGAGCCACCTTTCTTGGAGATAAGTTTATCCTTCCACCATCCATGGAGACTCCTTCTCCTATATAAACCTCCACCATTGCCATGAGCAACTAGTTTTTGGAAGATAGCTTTTGACATAGAGGAATTCATAGTGCTTTAGTGCTGCTCTTAATAGGCAGTTGGTGTGTTAAGTGTGGATTGCTAGAGAGCTTAAGGAAGGTTGTGAAGTCTTGTTGCCTTGTGTGAGAGAGAGAGTTGTTTGTCTTGGGAGATCTACCTCCAAGGGTGAATGCTTATAAGACTTGCTGGCTGGACCCTCTTGAGAAGGACTCAACGTCAGAACATTGGTTGTACCTTTCTCTGTTTTTGATTAATAAAAGATAGATGACTACTGTTATGGTTCCATTCTCATTTGTCCTATAATGGTTAATGTGAATTACATCCTTTCTGACTGATGTATAGTTGCTTTTACTAGATTTCACGCTTGTGTTTGTTCTCTCTTTGCATGTGCAGGTGTCCATCCACGAGGATAGTGGAGGATCATGACCGACCAGAGCGAAGGAGCGAGAGCGGCATATCTTCATCAAACAATAGCGCGGGAATCCAAGTAGGTGTTCATTACCCATTTTAATTGCAACTAGGAGCTTGCATAGTAGCATTGATTGATTGTTGCTAGACCCGTTCTAGGCTAGTAGGGATCGCCTCTATCCGTAGAGGGGATTTACCTCTCCAACAACGAGAGTTGACGGCACCTCATAACCCATAACAGAATGGGGTGGCCGAGAGGAAGAACATAACTATTGTAGGAGCAGCATGGGAAATGCTACATGACCAAGGCCTACCACTTCACTTGTGGGCTAAGGCATGCAACACAATGGTCTATTTGCAGAATAGAAGCTCACATCGCATACTTGGGATGATGACACCAGAGGAAGCTTTCTCCTGTAAGAGACCAGATGTGGGTTACTTCAGGATCTTTGGCTCATCGGTATATTTCCATGTGACAAAGGATGCACGGAAGAAGCTTGAGCCGACAGCAGAGCTGGGGATACTTGCGGGGTATATTGATACACCTCACAACTATCGGGTGTACCTGCCTACTAGTCAGAGGACAGTGATTCGAAGACATCTCAAGTTTTATGAGCAGAAGGCCATGTGAGTTTCCCTTGAGAGGGATCTCCAACTACAGGCTGTGGAGGAACTGTTGGTTCCTAAGGAGGAGGAGCCTCTAACTGATGCGGAGCAGCCGCATGCAGAGGTTCCAAGAGGGGAGACATCCACTCAAGCAGAGTCTTCCAGAGATGGATAGAAGCTAATAGATTGTTGTAGGATGCGAAAGAGAATGTGGGAGCACCATCTTCTTAATGCAGATAGAGGATATCACCTGAGAGGTACACTGGATACATGGCCCTTACTGGGGAATGTGTTGAGACCGAGCCATCTTCCTTTGAGGAAGCAGTGCAACAGCTAATTTGGGTTGATACTATGGTGGAGGAGTATGACTCCATAGTTCATAACAGTGTTTGGGACGTGGTTCCGAGACTGGAGAACAAGTCAGTTGTGAGTTCCTGTTGGATTTACAAGGTAAAACAAGTTGTTGATGTAGTGAGGAGGATCATGTTCCTGCAATATATTTCGACAGAGGAGCAAGATGCTGACATTTAATTTGATAAAGGAATTGTCAAAGTGTAAATTCGAGTTCCATAGAGACAGGATCGGGGTGGCAGATAATCCATTTCTTGTTGAGAGAGAGTGTTGAAATGTGGCAACAAGAATATTCCAATTTAATTTTTCCTTGAATTAAATTGTGAATTAAAATCGAATTTAGTCTTACCAGCTACTTGGAAATAATTAATTAATTCATTTTGAATTAATTAGTTGGAGAAATTCAAGATAGAAGTCTTTCTGAAGTCATGCAAGAGTTATCCCTTAAATTAAGGAGATAAGATTGAGTTATATTTGAGTTGTAATTAGTTAACTCAGTTTACTGATTTAAGTCTAGTTAAATTAGTTCCAAACTCTTTGAGGAACTAATAGAGAGTTAACTATCAATTGATGCATGCATGCACTCAATTAGTGTACTCCAGTTAACTGAATATTCCCTCATCAAAAACTCATGCATGTCTATTATGAGAAAGACCCAATTGAGATTAAAGACAAGGACAGTGTACTATCAGTTGCATGTGTTTTCTTATAAAGAAAACTCATGCATGCAGTCAAGAATCATTCGTTGAGGATTGCGCAGTTCTGACAATGTGTGAGAGTGATCATCCACTTGGTTGAGGGAGAATCATCCTAGAGGAATAGGGCAAGGAAATAGGAGCTTGGGGGGAAGAGAGGAAGGCTTGAGAGAAGCAAAGTTTGTCTGTGAACATCTGTGAGGATTGTACTGAGAGATGGCTAGTTGTGAGAGCTAAGGCTTTGTATAAGTCCTATGTATTTCCACCTTGTATGATAATACAGATAGTGGGGTTTTTAGCTGAGGCTTTCCCTGAAGTATTTTCATGTGTATTGTGCATTGATTCTTCTTCTTCTGGTTATATTGTTTAGCTCGATCTTTAAGATTCTTCAAATTGATAGTAGAAGTAGGTTATAATATTCTGCTTTGATTTATATTGCATTATCGGGTTAACCTACAATAGATTTTCTACATGGTACCAAAGCTAGATTTATCATAGCTGGATTTGTAGAGAATTTCTACACATTATAACCCCCTATATGAACCATGCCACCCCCCAACAGATGGCCATAGGTAAGAAACTAAGGATTTAAACATGGGACCTTGTACTCACATTCCCTTTACATTTTCATAGGCTTGCTAAGTGACCTCCCTCGCGAGGGGGCTTATTATTATTTTGTTTTGTTACGGTAACACCCACGTGGGATTTGAATCAATGATATTTTTAGAAAGAGTGTATTAAAAATGCACCCATTCACCATAAATCTAAAGATCCATGGGAAATATATTGGCATAATTAACAGAGGTGTTGGTAATGAAATAACTAGAGTTAAGATTGGGAACATGCTATAATAATTCAAGAATATTATACTTAATGCACCAAATTCTCCATTTGACATGTTACAATTGAATAAGAATAAGGAAGGAGAAGAGTTGTATTTGGAAATATTTTTCCCAATGTCTAGGAGAAATCACCCATTGAAGGAATTCCTACTAGATCACATTGAGTTTTGTGTGATTTGTAGCCAGGACCATGCCACATGCAAGTGTTTGTCTTTACCTAGATTGAAAGATGTGTATTAGGAAGCTGATGAACCTAAGCAACTGTATTTTGTATCACCAAAGAACCCATGGTAGTCCAAGCCTCAAGGAATGATCCAAAATCAATATCAATATTATAATTTGTGCTGATTTAGTCTATAGTTGATGATGATGTAGTCTATAATTGATCCGAATGGAAAATAGAATCAACCCATGGTACTCATCCACCCATATTATTCATCGACCCATGGAATTTACCCATGGTATTGTAAATGGCATCTGCCTGTGGTATTGTAAAATCCACCCATGGTATTGACTGAGTTATGCCCAAAAAACAGGTTACAATAAATATTCTGAGTTATATTGACTGAGTTATGCCCATTTTAATTCTAGAGCATCATTCAGAGTGGGTTCCCATTGGAGACGTGCCCTCCCACCCCACTTTAGTAGGCACCTGCTTCACATTCATCAGTTTCAACATAGAAACATTCAGCTTGGGTTATTTTGAGATGCGCCCTTCCACCCCAGGCTATGTAGGCTCCTTCTACTTCATCAACAACCAACATCACAGTTATGGGTCATCCACAAACATCGAAGTCCATTTGCTAGGCCGCATACTGTCAGTATCACAGTTGGTCACAAGCATTACAGGGTATCTCTATCCTCGGATCTTCATGGTTATGGGTCATCCACAAACCCACACTTCATCGAAGTCCATTTGCTAGGCCGCACACTATCATCATCACAATTGGTCACAAGCATTACATGGTATCTCTATCCTCGGATCTTTGTTTATCATGGTTATGGGTTAACCACATAAAACCCTTATCTTCAATGGCTCTTCATATTCAACAAAGGCTTCACAGGAGGGAACTTTATGCAATGGGGACCATTGCTTCTTAAGGAGGGAGAAATGATCTGAATGGAAAATGGCATCAACCCATGGTACTCATCCACCCATATTATTCATCGACCCATGGAATTTACCCATGGTATTGTAAATGGCATCCGCCCATGGTATTGTAAAATCCACCCATGGTATTCATTCACCCATGGAATTGACCCGTGGTATTATAACTGAAAAATACTATAAGTAACAAGTCACATTTTGTAAAAGGACAAATTGTCCACCACAATGTAGCCTTTATAGTTATTATCAATTTTAATAAAAAGTTCCTTTGTGGTTTTGTTTATTGGGCATTCTCCTTTTTTTCTTCTTGCATTTCAATTTTTTTTTTTTAGATCTTGGGGACCTTTCCCCCAAGATCCATTTCAATCTTTTAGATCTTGGGGGCCTCCCTCCAAGATCCGGATCAATAATTGCTAGGTTACATCGTTGCTTAGTCCTTATTTCAAGGATTGTTTCTACTTCTAGTATGATTTCCCTTCTTTATTTATCTTTGGTACACTTCCCAAGTACAAATGAGTAGCATGGTCATGATCTTGACTAGGTGGAAGACCCTTAGGCGTTAATCCAAATACCTTGGGATGATTGTTGACAACATTATGGATATTCCTTGACATAGATGATATTGATGTTTGAACATTTAGTGAACATAATTGTGTTATTACACCCTAGTTCCCCTTTTGAGTAATTTTGTCATTCCATTAGAGATTATAGATTTAGAGGATTTCCCTTGGATTCCTCTAAGATCAATTCAATTTCCTTTTGAGGTAAATCTTACAAAGAGATTTTGAAAATTAAAGGTGATTGTTCCCAATGATTGTAACCATTGCCCCCCTGATACAACATTAGCACCACCCATTTGTATTGCTGATCCAAGTGGTTCTGGAGAGGCTCAAAAATCAAAATCTTCAACTCTCAGTGAAATCAAGTCCAAGTCATAGATCTCGTCGTTTTGAATTTGGTGGCACAAACAACACTCAAATCTGTGTTCGTATAACCAACTTATCGCAGTTAGAAATTCACAAATTAAAACATAAAAATAGAACCCATAAAACATACATGGTAGTTGACTTACTAATTAACCAATAACACATGCCACTCCATCATTCACTCTTGTCCCTGCAGTAAAAAAACAAAAAAATAATATTAACTATATAAAAACAAAACTAATTAAAAATTATTATTAAAATAAATAACCCCATAAAATCAAAAACCCATATGATAACAAGGTCATTAAATAGATATGATCCAACTCATATAAAAACCACAATTCAAATGAAAAAATATTAAAATAAACCATGGTGGGTGGCATGTGGTTATAATACCAACTATATATTAAAAATGTCATGATGGGTTTTTTAAAAATATGGTTTTTAACAAATAAAACCCACCAATGTTAAAATCATACCAAAATATGGTTATATACCGCTTAAATATGGTCCAGCATTGAATGGGTTCCAAGTACGACAATTAACTGCGACCTCTATATTGGCCACTCACCAAAATTCAAAAGAAAAAATATTAAAATAACCCCAAGGTAGGTGGCATGTGGTTATAATACCAACTTATATATATTAAAAATGTCATCATGGGATTATTAAAAATATGGGTTTTAACGAATAAAACCAACAAATGTTAAAATAATACCAAAATATAATTATATATAACGAAACACCTTGAATATGGTGAAAATGTTGAATGGGTTCCAAGTAGTTCCAATTCGACAACCAACTCCGACCTCTATATTGGCAGTTTACCAAAATTCAATAGGAATAATATTAAAATAACCCATGATGGGTGACATGTGGTTATAATACCAACGTAGGTACATATATTAAAAATGTCCATGGGGGCCACTCATATTCTCGTTTATCCTTCTCAATAGTCGGTCCAAGCCTTGAATTTAAATTTTATCAATTATATTATATAATCATTTTAATAATATTAAAAACCTTAATTATAAATTAAATTTATTATTTATTGTTTAATATATTATAATATATTATATATATATATATATATTATTTACCGTTTATGTCATCGTATATCCCCTTTGTGATGTTAATAAATTCTTAATTTAATCATAAAAACATAAATTTGTTCATGACCATTCAATTTTTATGTCATCTATCACAAAAGTGATTGATAATATTTAATAAGTTCCTAGTTTAATCAGCGTAAATTTGTCCTTAGTGATCATTGAATTTGGTAAATTTGTTGTCAATGTCCATTCAATTTGGTAAATGATTTGGTAGGGAAAAATTATTTATTTTTGTCATAATAAGTTTTTAGTTTAATCAATGAATTTTTTTTGTTGTGAATGTGTATTCAATTTGGTAATCGCTTTAATAAAAAAAAAAGTTATTTATTTTTGTTAATTAGATAGGTAAATAAACATCATCTAAGTTTGAGACAAATATTTAACCTAAAGAAAAATGTGTAGTAAAGGATAACCACTATCACCTCCATTGAAATGACCTAAGACAAGTTGCATCTATAGATCCGATTTAAATTCAAGATGCACCCATAGATATTGGAATTTAGTTGGGTTTCAATCTCTTTCAAAAACCATAACGTTTCTTTGAAAGGTTATAACAACATTTCTCGGAAAAAATCATATAAGAGATAATCTCGTCGACGCGTTTGGAACCACCCAGTGTGGTTCATCTTTAGGGCAAGATGAGGAACCAGATCTAGGCAATATAATAAATAGATGTAGAGAGCAGCTAACTAGCTCTTAGAGAGTAAAGCAAGTTTAACTTAAAGCAAAAATTAATAATTAAGATTTGACCAAGAAGGAGAAGGGAATCAAACTAAATGAATTTTAATTTATAAAAATATTATTAAATTAAATTCTATTAATATTATAAATAATTCATTTTTTTAGTTATTAAAATTATACAGCTTGAGTGGGCTTAATGGTTAAGAGCATGTGTTTTCTCCTAAGAGGTCACGGGTTCAAAACTAGAGGGGGGTAGAGTATGTATGCCTTCGTAGACTTAGCATTCAAATCGCTGCGCAGAGGTGGGTCCTTGTCCCACAAACAAGGGGGTCTCATACACCATTTTGGTGGCTGGCTTGGCTGTGACCTTAAAATTGGATCTCATTATTATTATTATTATTATTAATTAGTATTTTAAAAAAATAATATTATAAACAATATAGTTATAATGTGTTGGATGCAGTTGGGAACATTGTTCAGCCATCTTGCTTTACCCAGGTTCTGCCTATATCCCCGCCCATGACTAGATTCTGGACTGCTGCGACTGCTACTCCATCCATGGGGAGCCTGAAAAATCTGCGGATCAGTTTTTCAAAGAGGCAGCGCACCATCCCAGAGGACAATGGCTGATATAGGAGGAAAGATAGGGGCGGGCCTATCATTACTATCACAATCCATATATAGAACAAAATCAGCAAAGGGCCAGTAGGCCCTAATTTATCATAGTATTTTGAGACATCAGCAAACAGAGACTCACAAAATTGAATATTTTTTGAAATTTTGTAAACATATTTGTATATGCATATTGATCTATGATGGTACACCCTCCTTAGGTTTTATGTACAGACTTACTACTTTTGATGACTTCGCTCACTCTACAGACTTACTACTTTTGATGATTTCGGTCACTCGTACAGCATATGTCACTAGCATCTACAACATGTAATTTTCCATTATAATAGAAAATTATGATTTCCCCCAGGGAAAAACATATAGTTATAATGTGTTAACTTAATTATTATTTAATAAAATAACTATTTTTATTAAACTTTCAAAATCCTTTATAACATATTAATATATATATTATATATAATATTCTAATAACTATTATTATTAATAGGTTTAAACCTATTCTTAACCGCACTTATTAATATATTATTATATTGGCAATCCTAACAACTAAATATTAATATTAAATAATTCATAACTAAATTTAGGATATTAAATAATTTATAACTAATTTTAAAATATTAAACAATATAGTTAAGGTGGATTAACAAATATTATTTTATGAATAATTAATAGTACTATTAAATAGGTTTTGTAAGCTCCTCCCGATACTTAAGCCTCATGGTAAAAAAGAATGCATCATCAGAGATGTTCTTGTATCCAATAATCTTAGAAGCTAAACCCTTCTCATGAATCACTTTGGTTTTAAACACAGATTGTAGTGGCTATATGACCATTAACAAACTTTGATTAGTCAAAAGGTGTCTTGATCCGATTAGAGTGCATCCAAAGAGGAAGAAGCTAAATTTTGATTATGGTTAAAAATTTTAAAAATTAAATTTTAAAAAGAGACAAAAAAGAAAGAAAAAAAGTTGCAAAACACCATGTTCTATTCAACATTCCCTTCTCATTTTAGGGGTATGCTAGTATATTAGTGAACTTGAGAGAAATACATAAAACCATTTGAGTGATTATAATATATGTAATGAAACATACAAAATTAATAGATAATGTTATATTCAATATTCTCTTTTCTCACTTCAGGGATATGCTAGTATAGTAGTGAACTTGAGAGAAATACATAAAACCGTTTGAGTGATTATAATATATGTAATGAAACATAGAAAATTAATAGATCAATTCTTAGAGAAGAAATTAGGTCTCTCCCTAATTGCTATCGCCCTATGCCTATTGCCTCTCTCTTATGGCTTTCTTCTCCCTTGTCATACGAGTTTTTCCCACCACTTTTGTCTTCGATGGATTGAGGTCAGTTGAACATTGAAGGACACAACATTGTCCAACTATGTTTTCTATTGCACTATAAACTTTGGGGTAGGCCTTGTCATAGAAGTTTGGTGCAACTTTGCCTCCTTCTGCAAATATATAGACAAATACCCAGAAACTCACAACTACAATAAACAAATTTCTAACGGATTTGTTTGTCGCCTTTCTTAATACGGACAAGAAGGCTCTATGGGAGCTATTACAATTGCAGTCGGTAAATAAGACAAACTATTGTAGTTGGTATTCTCAACAATAATTCAGTATGCCATACTGCAAAATAATTTTTTATATAAAATAGTAACATGTTTCGAAGCCCAGCTATAATTAACTGGCATTTTATCTCCATACATCGTCTAGATCATGGAGGCATCCTTGTCATTTCCGATATTCATTCATTGGCACTTCGACACCTGCCTTTACATGTACACGAAGTTGCACTAAATTTGAGCAATTTGTGAGATCCTTCAAACTGCAAACACTACTCTTCACTTCCTCCACCTCCATTATATTGTTAAACACTGTCTCTGATGTTGTTAATAATAATATATTCAATGATGTAAGTTGAGAGATCACTCGGGGAATCCCTGTTAAGCTACAACAATAGGTTAAATCTAAAGTCTTGAGATTTTGAAGCTCTCTTAGCTTAGGAGGCAATGACTCCAGATTTTTACAGCTATTAAGACGTAAAAACTAAAGTTGAGAACAATTGCATATGTCTTCTGGTACATCCTTGATTAAGGTCTTCTCCAAACTGAGATATTGGAGCTGTGTAAGATGCCATAGTGACATGGGCAACGATTCTATTTTGGTGCCAAACAGATCCAAAACCATGAGACAGGTGAGATTGACTAAAAAGCCATCTGGAACCTCTCCTAAACTTTCATTATACTGCAACATCAAAGAGAGGAGGTTGGGGAAACTGAAATCTGATGGCAAATCAGAGATATGGTTATACCCAATTGCTATTCTTTTGCAATTATTGATGGCCAGAAACTCTTGGAGGTTTTGAGGTTTCCTGACGAGACATTGCTCTTCCTTCTCCGCAATATACATTGCCGATTCATGGACAACATCATGAACCTGTATCTTCCTATACCCAACATCATCATAAACACTCTGAAACAAGTAGTGTTCTACTAATAAATCTACATACCTGAGTCCCAAGTCACAAGAAAAAAGAAAATAAAGCGAAGTAATGAGAAAAGAAAGTCTATGCATATATCACCTAACATAAAATAATACAATAACCAGAGAAGAAGTTTTTTAAGTTCTCACCTGTTACACGCTTCTAGCTCAAAACTGCTTATTCCTGCAGCTTTAGAAAGTACATTTCTCCATTTTTTAATGAGGTTGGCCTCATATCGCAACTTCTTTTCACCAGTGTTAGGATCAACTGTGGTTTTCATTTCTAGTTCCTCGAGGGCTTTATCATTCCCCCCCCCCCCCTTGCCCCACGTCCACTGGAGCTCCTCAGGCTTCACTTTGTACAACACTGGAATTACTGGAAAAATTGACTCCAACATTAAGACAAGTTCTTGAAGACACCAGGTTGATTCGACATATCCTTTGGAAAAAATAGCCATGTGGATTGATGTACATCCAATAGCCGCTTCGATCTGAGGAATTAAATACTCTCCCCGTTGCAACTCAGGCTGATATAGAAACACTCGCAACCCATGTGATTTTAAGCGGTGGTAGAGAAAATTGGCGAAAGTTTTCTTGACATCCAGACCACGATGGTTAATAAACACATCGTAGTTGGAATCAAGAGCGGTGGAGCTAGAGGCGGAGGTGGAGGAAGATTGAGCCATTGCTGATTCCAAAATACAAATAGAGGTGATGGGCCAAAGGATGTTCAATAATACCTAAGCAGCTTGTGAGGGATGAGATTAGCGAAGAGTGAGAATAGTAGAAATTCTCAGAAAAAAATGTAATGAAAAATGTTGATGTTGTGTAGAGAAATTTAGATTAAGCTAGGAACCTGAGATGAGAAAAGTTGTTGATGGTGTGTAGAGAAATTTAGGATCATGGCTTTTGCAACTTCAAACAAAAAGCACAACAGAGCACAGAATGAATATGCAGACAAAAGTTTGCAACTAACTAATTGTATGCATGCAGATGTAGGAACTGAGATGAAATTACTCAAATTAATATATAAGAAACTGTGGCTTTTTTTAACGATGTTTTTTTTCACCTTGGATCAGTCGTCAAGCATTTTATGATATTTTTCACCTTGAGACGCTGTCAAGCATTTTATGTTTTTTTGACCTTGAGCAGCTGCCAACCATTTTATGTTTTTTCAACTTTTTTGACCTTGAGCAGCTGTGAACCATTTCATGTTTTTTAAACTTATTTGACCTTGAGCAGCGGTCAACCATTTTATGTTATTTTTTAATCTTGAGCAGTTGTTACCTACACATTTTTTTTATTTAGGATTGGAACACTAAATTGGTAGATACTAAATTTCTCCACCTAACTTTTGGACAACAACAAAATCCTATTGGCATCTTATGCTTTGTGTTTCTTTTGCGTTAGCATCTTATGCTTCGACTCTCGCAAGTCTATGGTGTAGGCAAAAAGCATAAGAGGATTTACGCTAAGAAGAAATGATTTCTTTTTCGTGTTGGAGTGAAGAAAGTGGGAAAATGTTCGAAACTTAAATTGGAATTTTGTGTCATTTACATAAATGCGAATTCTACACACTCAAGAAAACAAGATAGAGGGAGAAATGGGTCTGTTAAAGGGACTGGACAAATTTACAAAATGTTAAATCATTGGAACTTCATTGAAATTCGGAGAAAAGGGAAAATGGAAACCGAAAAATCGTCCAGATATTGATAGAAATTTAATCGTTCTTCGCTCCCAACAGTAATGTGAATACTGGAGATATCATGAAATGTTGGGTAAAGGAGCCATCGAAGTTCAGGATGATACTCAACCAATTATACAGGATGGAGTTACTCAGGAAGTCTTACCAACTCGTGGTCATCTTCGCATGTCGCTTGTATGGTCAAGAGAGCATGGAGACCTTCCCACAAAGTTGGGTAATTATATTATATCAGTTGGAAAATGAAGGAAGGCCCTTCAACTGGTCGGACATGTTGGCTCTTCAGCTGAAAGTGTATGCGTCTAATGCCGGAGTTTGCATAAGGATGGAGAAGAAAGATTCTTTATGTATGCATACCCACTTCAAGATGCAATCTATGCCCAACAATAGTTCCTTGGCATGGGTTGGACATGGACACCATCAGAAGATGTTGTGAACATTTATGCAAGTTGCTCTCTAAGTGCAACCACTGAGGAGTCATGACGAGACTAGCTGACCACTTCATCACCCCGTTGTACAAGATGATCTTCGAACAGGATCCACCTTGCATGTCCCAAGAAGAAATGAAGGAATTTCTCAACATTGCATATTGGTATGCATCACCTAATGACACCTCCATCAGGATGTTCAACATGGAGAAACTTCTGCATGAGCTATCAAAGTTTTCCATAGACAAGGTAGTTATACAAGAGGTTGCATACCACATCTCCATAAGGTTATTATTAAGATTGCACAGGAGGAAGAAGGCACCATGGCCCACTCTTCCTTTGCAGATTGGATTGTACGAGATCCGTACTTTGAAAGATGTAGATGTCGAGGCTGAGGACTTGAAGAAGTTCAGATTCGGCACCAATAGTTTCAATCTATATGACCCTCACTGCATATGAAAATAACACTCTATGAAGGTGTACTAACCATGGATCCATGGGGCATGTCATTGGCTAGAGGAAGATCCTTGGAGGTATTTCTACAACTCCTCTAGGCTCAATGAACTAGTCAACATAGCGGTAGAAGGGAAAGCAACACCATGGGAAGCAACAACCACAGTAACAGTGAGCAACAAACTGGCACAAGGCAAAGGCAAGAGGAAGATTTTTGAAAGCATAGAGGTAGAGAAAAGTTACAAGTTTAAAGAGGATCCACTTGATGAGAAAGTATCTTTGGAGATAGAGGCAAATAGATGACAACGCGAAAGGAGAGTAGCATAGAGAAAGAGGGAGAAGCAGACATTGGAAGAAGTAGAAAGAAAGTTGTAGGAGGTAGAGAAAAACATCAAAGAAGAACAGGATTTGTGCAAAAGAGAGAGGGGAGTGCAACATGAACGGGAATAGGAACAAGAGGAAGTGCAAGGCGCATAGTCATAGAAAATTGCGCTGATACAGATTGAAGACTCAGATTTTTCAGTAGCAGATGAAGAACATGGTGGGCAACTGCAGGAACATGAACTTGGTCAATGAGATGAATAGATGATTGAACAAATGATCGAACAGATGGACATGGAGATGGTACAGGAGCAGCAGGATTAGGATATCGACCTTGTGCCAAGAGTAGTCGAGGTCACCTGATAGGCTTCACCACCTTCGGAAGCAGAGTAAGTCCCAAGTGAACAAAGAGATACTCTTCTCCTTGATGATGATCTAGAGATGAATGTGTGAAATATGGCATTTGACTAGACACAAAAAAGGATTGCACAAGAATGAAGAAGGAAACTTCCGTATGATCATACATCACCTCCGCACATAGAATAAAGGGTGATTGTACCAGATGTGAGAAGACATCTAGTTTCCATGGCAAAGGCTTATAAGGCTTATGCACAAGCCTTGAGTTCAATAGTCAAGTTCTTAATAGTAGAGAATGATCGAATGGCAAAGGACTTGCAAGAGGCTAGGTAGAAAATATAGTAGTCTGTGGGATCCTCTATAACAGAGATGAAGAAAGAAGTAGTGGCATAGATATCGACTTTGGAGGCCACCATGCAGACAGTGTATAGCAGATTTGTCACTGTGCACAAAGCAGTTGTCCATATATATGGCTTTCAGCAGAAGTGCACACAGATTGCCCAAACCCTCAAGGACATTAATGTTGCTATTGTGCACATGAAAGAGTGGATAGTGAGGTACAAGGGAGCTCTGCTTTACTTGCACAAGAATATGAAGCCAAAGGCTGAGCTAGACAAAGCACAGATTTAGATGTCAATCCAAAACTATGAGCAACTCCCTCTGCTCATCACTAGCATCAAGGCTTCCTATGCATGGTTTTTCAGGAGTCTGGATGTCATAGTGCGAATGCACAAGATCTCTTCCATCAGAACCCTCACAAGGGACAAGAGGAAGAACCAAGTCATGCTAGATGTCAACGAGCACATAGATCAGTTGATGCGCGAAGTCACCAGTGATGACTTGTAGCTCAACACAGAGAACTTAAAGAAGTACATCGGTGGTCCAACCACACTCAAGACATTGTTGCGCATGCTTTAGGATGAGCTTGACAAAGGTTTCAGAACCTTATACCCGAAATCCATGGATGCAAGAGTTCGCTTCGACAAAGACATCATCAAATGGTATGGGGACACTATAGCATAGTACCAAGCTTGGTATCAGTTCATCATCGAATATCACCGTGAGGAGGTTACCAAGTCGATCTTTCCACAAGACCCCGAGTGATGTTGTTTGTCTTGTCAGACTACTCATGCCTATTTTGTCCCACATGGGTATATGTGGAAATTGTATTATTGTAAATATGTTGTTAGTGAAATTCCAAGTGTCATTAGTGGAATGTAAACAATCACTATTGTAATGTGAAGAGTCGTGAGGGTAGTCCAAGAGTCAAAGGGGAATGTCAAGGGTCACCCTACCCTTTGTTATATTTAGAACCTCATAACTCATAGTACAGGTTTTTGGGAGCCAAGCTTTTGGCAGGCATTGCTTCGAGAGGGCTTGGAGAGTGTTGTAACGAGCCTTGACTTCTCCAAAATGCAGAGAAAGTACATCTCCTTGGAGGGGCAGGCGGTGTTGACTGTAATGTTCCACTATTGGGGCTAGTAGATGTCATGGTGTATGTATGGATCGAAATTTCACTTTAAATAAAATAACATAGCTAGCACGTTTTCGTGCATATGTTGTTATTGTAGTTGGACTAATTTGGTTGTTTTAGCAATTGTGTAGAGCAAACAATCAACTTTTTTCTCCAAAATTGCGTAGAGCAGTCCAACAGTGAGATGAGGCTCAAAATTGCACAGACCCAACTGGTAGTTTGTCTTTAGCTGGGAAATTTTGTAGAGAATAAGGGGAATCCAGAGACACTCAATCCGAGAATTACATAAAATAATTCCTCAGTTGTTGTATGTTACATGTGCCAGTACTTTTCCTGGCTCCCTCCTGAACTGCGCAATTCTTCCTTGCATGCATGACAACCTTTCCCGAAAAAGAAAAAAGAAAAAAGTGAAAAATCATCCCTACAAAATAGGGATCTACTTTTAGCACTAGGAGTTACACTCGAGTTGATTTTAGAAGCTTCCCCCCAAGTGTCGCTTTTTCCTAGATTTGGGGCATGCACGTCATAAACCCTAAATCTATCAAATCTATTTAAACGACACTAAAGAGCTCATTCTACACATTCGATCTTGGAGCTCTAGCATTCATAAGGCATGAAGGAACTTTTGGTACATTCAACACAATTTTTTCAGGCAAGTTTTGTTTCTTAAGTCTTTTGCTGCTTTTTTTGTCGCTTTTATTTTCTTGGCCTGTGTGAATGTTTTTTCATGTCTTGTTGAATGATCGCTAGTGTTTTAGTTTATTTTAACTTGTAGAAGTGTAGTTTCAAGTTTTTCATTGCATTTCCTTAGTGTTGCATGCATGACCTTGTTTTTTCACTAACGGTCGTGTGGTGAAGTAAAATTATAAGTGCGGACATGAACGAATTCCTCTAGCTTGATAATGGCTCTAGCCACAACAGACACATTCTATGGAAGATTTCCTTAGGTTAGAATCAATCAAGAGGGCATACCTCTTGGTCCGCTTACCTTGCTTGATGATGTCCTTGCTTGCTTGCTCTAGCTATCTCTCGCTTCCTTCTTCAAGCTCCTGAAACAAGTAAACAACAACAGACAACAAACATAATAATAGACAAATTGCAATTCAATCTACTTAACAAGTCAAGAAACATTAAGCCATGAATATGTAATATTACAAAACATGTAGGAAATCAATCGATAATTGAATATATTAATATCAAAGAGAGATTAAAACCATTCGTCTTGACGTTGCAGTCTTCCTCTGACAAGACCAGGTTCCCACACTCTTCTACTAACACTTCATGATGGCTTCAAAAAACAATAATTTAAGGCTCTTCCCTTTAGGATTCACTCCAAACCAAACACACTTCTCCCTCACACAACTAGATGGCTACAACTAGTAATAGCTTGCTTGTCTAAAATAGTATACTCACACTCAGCCAAAGCTCTAACTCTGTAACTGAGACTAGCTTGTGCTTAGGAAGAAGAGAGGTTTATATAGGAAATATGGATGGGAGATGGATCCTCTTCTCATGGGAGAAGGACTTATCCCTTGAGGTAGTTCCATAATTATAAGGGAAAGGAGCCAAAACTATCATCCTCCACCCCATCTGGCCAAACCATTTACCAGACTTCCGTTACAGAGCTTCTAGAGATGGAAGCTTCAGCTCTATTTTTTTAACTTTCCATAACAGGACTGACGCAACTGGAACACAGCTCAGTCGCACTGATCAGTGTGGGGAATAGTGCTAATCTATGCACATCGACACGGGAGAGACAAAAGTCATTAGCGCCGGTCTTGTAAATTGGGAAAAATAGAAGTTTCAAGGGAAATGGTGCAAAAGGGAAATGATCTGCTCATAAAGAGGGACATAATGGGAGTTTCTCCATGAAGGAAAATCATGCGGGGTTCACTGTAGAGGTCCTCCACGATCAAGGAATTGGGAGTACAGGGACAGTGACAAAATGTTGTGTAATAGATGCCCCCTAAAGCATGAAAGTCAAGCTAGGGTGAGGGATGAAATGCTTTATAAATCAGTGCAGCGAATCGGTCTGCCATTGGAAAACCTGCAAGAAAGTACAGATACATATACATAAAATAAGATCTCTGTCAAATGATACATGAACCATGGCATGGACGCAACCATCTAGAGAATGATCATGTAAATAGATCTAGGCATGGGCGTAGCCATCCAATAATGAGAAGGATCACATATAATAACTCATGGTCTAGGCGCAGTCAGCCACCCAAAAGAGACATGCATATCATCATAAGCCATGTCACACCACTTCGCAACCTAGACTTTCGTGATCTGAGTCCAGGTTCTTACGCTCCAACAGGACCCAATCAAAGTACAGATTCTAATATGTGAATAGATGTGTTGACGTTGAGCATGCTAGAAAGTCGCTCGATTACTAGTCCATGGTGTAAACTATTAACAAGCACGAGAGAAACCACCAATAATGATAATGGCCCTCAAGGTACTATCAGCACAATCCATAAGATGTGAATACACGAAATCAAGTCGAACACCCATGAAATCACTCGATCGAAAGCCAATGATGTGAACTTGACGTCGAGTGCGAAGAACTTTCCATTAGGGCATGCAAGCTCTAAGGTACTAGAAAGGAGTCTCTCAGTCAACTTCCCAGATAATGAGTTGAAGTTGATGGAAAGCGACTGTGTCGAAGGGGGGCCATAATGAATCCAAAGTCATCGATGCGAGACGAGAGGATGCAAAATGATTTTGGATGATACAGAGAATTAGAGGTAAGTGTAGCTACAAAAGGGAAACTCTTGAACATATCGGCAACACAAAACTAGAAGTTTGGCAGCTTTGGGATCCATAGGATCGGTGGTCATGATGACGTGGAAAAGATCAAATGGAAGGCAAAAATGAACGGCCCAAATCCAGGAAGGTCAATGATGCAAAGGAGGATATCCCGAACCGACATGAGGCAAGGAGTGTCATGTTCAAGAGTAAGTTGCTGACACGACTGATAGATTTCCAAATTTTCCCCCACCATTTATGGAGAGTACCCCAATTATTTTTTAATCGCAAGCTTGAAGGGGATAACATATGCTTGCACTGTAAGTTCATCCTTGGAACGAATCCATCCTAGTAATTTTAACGAGCCCTAGGAAGGAGAAGCTCGTGTCTGTCATGATGATGAATCTGATGTCGTTTAATAGTTTAACGAGTCCGACAAAGGTGTAACTTGGTATCTTTTTCATGTTTAGAGAGTTTGAAAAAAATACGTAAAAGAAAACTCCACATGGTCCCTTTCATACATTTGTGTCTCTCGAGCCCGAAAAGGTAGAGAGAAATACTTGAGAAAACCGCTTGACCATTTCAGTCAAGGAGTACCTTTTTCGTAAATAGTGTCTCCCTGCCCGAAAAAGGGGTAAACGTATACTGGCTGCATGATGTTTTGCATCCATTAACGAGTTCGAAACGACAAGGGATCAGTCATATTTTCATTTTTAAGGGGTCGGAAAGGAGCTGAAAGAAGACCCCCCATTTTTATTCTCTTTAATGAGTCAAAAGGGAAAAATACTCGGCAATCTTTTCATATGAGTTTAATGAGTCGAGAAAAGAGTTGAAATATGACTCATCCTAGAGGAACGAGTGGTATAAAGGGTAGAAACTAGTTCCGACAATGACGAAACTGCTCAAAACATGTAATGGTCAAGAGGCTAGCTAATAAAACCACTCATCGCTGCGATTCCTCGGGAAAGGAAAAATAACCAAGTGAAAGCATATGATCGGCCAAAGAGATGGTGGCGATGGAATGAAACAACCAAGGCTCATCTAACATAAATTAGCTGATAAAAATGGCAATCAAGAGATGTAAATTGGTCATGGGTTCATTTTTACACAAGTTTGAACCATGGAGAACTCTACTTGGATTCGGTTTCATGTTTACACAAGTTTGAAACGAAAAAATTTTCTTGCTATAAGTTTGCATGCCCCCAACGTAATGACTTAAATGAGGTACATGTCCCCCAAGCTTCATTTCATTCAACTAAGTGGATGGAATGAAGGTTCACTTTCGAGATCGAGGAAAGACTCGATTGGGATTTTACGAGATCTCAAACAAAGAATCGATTTGGAAAAGGGAGTTGCTTCATTTTTTAATGAGGTTGACACCGTAAAAGAACTATCCTCAAGACCCTTGTTTCATTTTTAAATGAGCTTGGCACAAGACAAATAACTATGCCAACATCTCTTGTTTCATTTTTAAGGAGCTCAACACAAGACAAGGAACATTGCTCCACAATCTATTTCATTTTTTAACCAGGTTGATACAAGAACAGACTATCCTCGAACTCTAATCATGGATCATACGAGAACATGGCTAACCAAGAGGTCTTCACTAGACGGAAGAACCATGCTCTAGGAGGAATACATGTCAATTGGTACAATAGACAGATCGAGTTCCAATGTCCCGAGTACATAATGTACTATACCATCTCTATGATCATTAGCAGATGTGAAGACGGAAAGGGTAGCCACATAATTGACCTGCGGCGGGGAAGGTACTGCTTGCAAACAAGAGCCGATATGGGATGATGGTTGCAAAGGAGGCGCTTGGTGACCAATGAACGACAATTGATCAATGGTCAATATTCTCCCTTCATGCAGAAAACAAACCACATGGAAAAGTGAAGAAACAAGAGCTCCCATGACATAAACATAGTTGCATCCAAGGAGGAGATTGAAATCTAATGGACCTTGGACTACCATCACGTCTATATAGACGGTCTTTCCTCCCAAAGTAATAGGGAACTTCGGAAGGATCCCTAAGGGTTGACTGGTTCCTTCGTTGAAAGCCAACAGATTCTGGGTGACAGGAACAAGCTGTAGGGAGACCAAATCTTGCCAAGTAGTAGAAGACATGATGCTAACAGACGCACCTTCATCTAATATAGTGCAAGGTACTACCATATTATAGACTTGTACTGTGATCTGGAAAGGAACATAAGATGGGAGGCAAAAAGTAGTCAATGGACCCCAATCGAAAGAGACGACATAACTACTTGGTGGCGGTATCATATGATTTCCCCCATGCTCTACAGGAGTAGAAGGACTCTCTTGAACAACTAGGATGAGAGGGTCACTTTTCAATTCATGAGAATCTGAGGAGACAAGAAGAACATGAGTAGTATGATCACTACGCTCTTCTAAAACATAGTGAGCAACTAGTGGCAGAGCCAAGGCGACACTCTTTTCAACCAATGGTTGGTCGGGAACAGACACAAAAGATTCTCGCTCAGGAAGAGCAGGACGGGCAAGAGTTGAATCCAAGTCAATCTCTTGACCAACCGAGAAAGGGTCAGTAGAAATCCTCCGATAACCAACAGGAAGTTGGGGTTAAGGAGCTGCAAGGTTTCCCAAAACTTTGGAAGCTTTATCCATAAGAGGACAAAGGTGAAGAAGATGCTCTCCTTCACATAACCTACAGGGGAATTTAATTTTCCCTTTCTTCTTACCATCGCTAATCGAGGATGTAGCATCAACATGATCTCCAGAGGTTGATGTGGATGGTCGATCCAGATTTTGAGACCATACCTCTAAGACTCTGGGAACGTTAGGATAGTATTGAAGGAGATGGTCACCCTTACACAACTTGCAAGAGAATTTGACCTTCCATGGAGGATCGAAAGGCTTGTCTGCGGGAGGTGCATTTGGAGTAATAGTTGCATGGTTGGCCTCTCGCTTATCTGACTTCTTCTTCTTCATCTTCTTCTTCTTCTTCTTCTTAGCCTCCTGGTTACTGGATTTCAAACTTTCACCAGGAGAAGTAGAAGAGGAGGGTGAAGAAATAGGGGAAGAAGGTGAGGGGTCAACCTGAGAATCATCGTGACATCATTAAAATGAAGGAGATGGCAGGGCAAGAGTTGGGACACTGAAGACCACTGAGGTCAAAAATAACCAAACAAGTAAACCAATGGTTAACCCAGGGAGGGACAACGTTGCCATATAAGGAGCACCAGAATTTCCCAAAGAAGGAAAAGGACCAGGATTCCCATCCGAGGGAAACCCTCGATTAGTAGACTATGGGAATGTGGCCATTGGAATCGACCCTAAAGAATCAAGTCTAAGGAAGATAACTGTAACCAGGAATATTTTGTGGGTAGTTAATTTTAAGACACTGAAACAAAACTTTGCCTTTTCATATTTTACGAGTCAAGAAAAGGACGAAAGGTGACTCTGTCACTTTTGATTTGAAAGGAGCTCGAAAGGAAAAGTGCTCAAGTGATCTTTTAAGTTAAAGAGTCAAAAATATCAAATGACTACTCAGGATGATCTAGGTAAAAAGATTACAAGGTGACCTTGAACTGTAGAATACCTCCTAGCGAATCGAGAAGTACGGGCAGGAAATCTCCCCAAATGCTGTGTTCGGTGTATCACATTCACAAGGCAGCAGACTTGGCTTCCTACGGATAAAGGATTGCAACCTAATGGGGTCTCCCTTTATATATACGACAATATGGGGAGCACAAGTCCGTACTAGCATTGTCTAATGCCGAAGCAAACGACAACTACTAGGTTTAAAGACGCCGGAACACATCTCTAGCCTATATCACTAAATTTGAGTGTTATGTTTTAATGCTTCCTTAGATTAATTCAATAAATTTCAATGGTTGATCTTGAATTAGATTTCAATTTCAAGGCCCTATTGCTATCATCTGAAAACTTCTATATGCATCTATATGAGAAAATAGATCTTTGTCTTCGATGAAAGTTATCACTAATTGAGAGATAGAGAACACAAAATTAATGCGACAATCAAAGAATGAAATCTTTCACTAATAAATCTCCTAAATGCACTTAACTTTCTTATAACAACATAAGAAGTTTCATTTTGTTTCCAATACTTATGATGATGTAATTCTAGCTTCTCAATGACACTATTAATGCAATATTTTCTCTTAAGTAAACTAGAATGATGTTCTTCTTTTCATAAAATGCAAAATGAATCTTTCACATAAAGCATTTTAATGAAAATTTTCACAATTCTAAACAAACAAGAATCAATAAAATCCAAAGCATTATAAATGAAACTAAAAACAACTTCTTCCCTGAATTGATCCAACCAAACACATAAATGCTTCAATCGAGAAACTAAGCAATGTAATATATGCTTGGAAAGAGAAAAGAGACAAATGAAATAAGAGAACAAACAAGACTCTTTCACTCATTTAATTGAAAATGAAGCAAACAAAGCATCCTAGTCACTTTTGGTGGAAGAAGAGAGTTTGAGGGTCAAGACACACTAGCACTGGAATGGGAGAAATTCTGATTTTTCTTACCCTTGAGACTGGCACGACTGCCTAACTGACAACTAGTGCCGATAGGAATGACCGACACAAATGACCAGTACTACAACTAGCACTGATGGCTGATCGACACGACTGCCTAATTGACAACTAGCGTTGATCGTGTGATTCAAAAAAAAAATCAAAAGAACTTCACATAGGGCCAAACTTAACACATCAGAGGGTGGGCTAAACCAAGCAAGCACACAAGATAAGCTAAATGAAGCTCTCTAGTTAGGGAGAAAACGGTCTAAAAGGCTTACGGGGTGAAAAACACGAGAGCAGAACACACTGGCCAAGATTGGGGTGAAGCCCTAATCTTCACTTACAGGCATCAGTGTGACGCCTAACTGACAACAAGTGCCAGAGGCGGGTTGGCGCGACTGTTCCTCAGCAATTGGTGTTAGTCGGTGTGATTGTCAACGAATTAAGCGCGCTAGCTGAGGTAAATAAGGAAAAATAAAAAAATAAATTAAAACAGGGACCAGATTTGCTACTATGAATTTTAGACTTAGGCCAATAAGCAGGAGAAAAGAAACATAACCAAAGGGAAAACGTGAAACTAGAAAATTTCTCACGAAATCATGAAATCCAAACAAACAAAAAGATGGGTTCCCCAATGGAGTCGCCAATTTGTGGTGAAGTAAAATTATAAGTGCGGACACAAATGAATTCCTCTAGCCCGATAATGGGTCTAGCCACAACAGGCACATTCTATGGAAGGTTTCCTTAGGCTAGAATCAATCAAGAGGGCCTACCTCTTGGTCCACTTATCTTGCTTGATGAGGTCCTCGCTTGCTCGCTCCAGCTATCTCTCGCTTCCTTCTTCAAGCTCCTGAAACAAGTAAACAACAATAGACAACAAACATAATAATAGACAAATTGCAATTCAACCTACTTAACAAGTCAAGAAACATTAAGCCATGAATATGTAATATTACAAAACATGTAGGAAATCAATCGATAATTGCATATATTAATATCAAAGAGAGATTACAACCATTCGTCTTGATGTTGCATTCTTCTTCTGACAAGACTAGGTTCCCACACTCTTTTGCTAGAACTTCGTGATGGCTTCAAAAAATAATAGTTTAAAGGCTCTTCCCTTTAGGCTTCACTCCAAACCAAACACACTTAAACCTCACGCAACTAGATGGCTACAACTAGTAATAGCTTGCTTGTCTAAAATAGTATACTCGCACTCAGCCAAAACTCTAACTCTATAACCTAGACTAGCTTGTGCTTGGGAAGAAGAGAGGTTTATATAGGAAATATGGATGGGAGATGGATCCTCTTCTCATGGGAGAAGGACTTATCCCTTGAGGTAGTTCCATCATTATAGGGGAAAGGAGACCAAACTATCATCCTCGACCCCGTCCGGCCAAACCATTTACCAGACTTCTGTTACAGAGCTTCTATAGATGGAAGCTTTATCTCTAATTTAAAAAACTTTCCATAATAGGACTGGCATGACTGGAACACAGCTGAGTCACATCGATCGGTGTGGGGAATAATGCTAATCTCTACATATCGACACGGGGGAGCCAAAGGTCATTAGCGCTGGTCTTGTAAATTTGGAAAAACAGAAGTTTCAAGGGAAATGGTACAAAAGGGAAATATGATCTTCTCATGAAGAGGGACATAATGGGAGTTTCTCCATAAAGGCAAAGCATGCGGGATTCACTGTAGAGTTCCTCCAGGATCAAGGAATGAGGAGTATAGGGATAGTGACAAAATGTTGTGTAACAGGTCATCTTTTCAGCGACCCTCTTCATGAGTTGCATTTTTCTTCTATTTGACTGATTCCTACACTTGCTTTGATTGCATGCATGTCCATTCACTCAAATCTTCACCATCATTGCTCATGCATTCAGATCTACTCATTTCCAAGTTTCACTTGGGCAGATCTGGGCTGCCTTGGCTCGAATCTTGCCTTGCCTGGCATGTACTGCACATTCCTGGAACCCAAGGCTCTGCCTTGGCTCCAGGAGTTGCGTAGAAGCTTCCTGTCATTGGCCTCCAATTGTGCTCTGCAAAGTTTTTGGAGACAGTGCCCAATCTTACCCACTAGGACTGTGCAATGCGTAGTTCCACCTAGCAACCCATCCAGACTAAACTGCACATTGCGTAGTTCCAATCCACAGTCAAGCTCACTAGACTGTGTTTTGCGCATCTTAGTCAACATCATATCTCACTGGTAGCTGAGACTATGCAATGTGCAATTTCATCTGACAGACCCCAGCCTCTGAGATTCACTACCATGCAATCTTGGCCAACACTCACCTAGCTTTTTGCATGATCGATCCTTGAAATGTTATATGTTTTTAAACTGACATTTACTTTCCATGAGTGTCCACTTTGTCTCCAGGTACATCAGTTGTTGAGCAGTCTATCAACAGTACATGCATCATGGTTTCCAAGAGAGTTGGATCAATGGACACTGTAAGGAGAAGCATTGGAGATGTAGTCAAACATGTGCCTATGAATTTTCCTATCTATGCAGACACGCAATTGTTCATGGAAAATGACATGAAGATCACATGGCCAAAAAATAAAGGATATATTTGTAGGCAGTTTCAAGGAAGATATGGAAGATCAACAAGTCTATGTCAACATTCACAAGTGAGGCTTGTGCAAGGTTGCATGCAGGTACCCCGCCTTCCTGTACATAGATGTCATTCACTGGGTTGTCTCACATATTGATCATGAGACAATGACGTTGAGTAGTACCAGTGGAACATAGCTTTCCACCTTGAGGATAGAAAAATACCATCAGATATATCATCTTCCACAATCGATGAATCGCATGGATTCATTGTTCTTCACTCCCAACAACAATGTGAATACTATAGATATCATGAAATGTTGGGTAAAGGAGCCATCGAGTTCAGGACGATACTGAACCAAGTATACAGGACGAGGTTACTCAGGAAGGTTTACCAACTCTTGGTCATCTTCACATGTCGCTTGTATGGTCAAGAGAGAACGGAAACCTTCCTGCAAAGTTGGGTAATTATATTATATCAGCTGGAAAATGAAGGAAGGCCCTTCAACTGATTGGACATGTTTGCTCTTCAGCTAAAAGTACATGCGTCTAATGCCCGAATTTTTCATAATAATGGCAAAAGTGTCCTTAGACACGTAATTTTATTAATAAGAAAAGCAATTAAATCTAGAATTTTGCAAGAGTTTACACCCGAACAACAAAACACTCTTGCAATGAGCTATTTATAAGCTCAATGTCCTAACTACCTCTACTTATGGATCACTTATAAAATAACAAGTGTCCATTTACAATATAAGCTATTTAAACAACTTACTAACAATTCTCCTAAATTAGAGCCTAAGATACGACACATTTGTAGAGTCATATCTTTTTACAACAATATTCTAATTCTAAATGTCTACATTTAATAATTAAATATTCTAGATTAATAATTATTAATTTAATATCTTAAATTAATAGTTATTTTATTCTAACTCTATAACCTATGATAATATTTTATTTTGGATCATCTAACATTCCCCCGTATGATCCAAAGATACATTACAACAGATACCAAGTTCATCCCTTAACTTAGTAAATTTTATTATGCCAAGAGGTTTCGTGAAAATGTCAGAGATCTGATCTTCTAAAGGACAATAAATTGGCTTGAGGACATCCTTGGAAATGAGAGATCTGATATGATGATACTTGGTGTCCACATGCTTTCTCTTTGAATGAAACACTAGGTTCTTGGAAAGCTTAATGGCTGACTGGTTGTCAATGAATAATGACATAGCTTCTTCCTGAGAAATGCCCAAGTCCTGCAAAATTCTGCGCAACCAAACAATTTCACATGCTGCTTCCCATGCTGAAATGTACTCTGCTTCTGCTAAAGAAGTGGCCACTGTGGCTTGTTTCTTACAACTCCAAGGCACTGCTGCTAGCCCCATGCTCATTAAATAACCTGATGTTGATGCTTGATCATCAATACTTCCAGCAAAGTCGGCATCTGAAAATCTACCAAGTACAAAGTTTTTAGTCTTTTGTCTCGTGGTTCCTGCATAAAACGTGAAAGAATACTTACTGCATAAGATAGAACAGGGTGAGTTTTTGTCAAATAAATCAAGTTTCTAATCAACTATCTATAAGTAGTGATGTCCACCATTTCCCCCCCTTCAAATTTTGAAAGTTTCAAGTTTTACTCCATGGGGGTAAGAACAGGCTTGCAATCCTGCATTCCAAATCACTAAAGAACCTTTGTTGCATACTTACTCTGAGAAATGAAAATATGATGTGGACGTTGGAAGACTTCAACTCCAAGATAGTAGTGAAGTAATCCCAAATCTGTCATCTTAAAACTTGCATGTAACTTTGTTTCACCTGTGCAATATGAACATTATTGTTTCCAGTAATGATCAAATCATCTACATACATAATAAGAATCACTAGATATTTACCCTGTTGTCGCACATACAAAGTATCATCAGATTCACTTCGATGAAAACCAACTTTCCTATGGTATTCATCCATTTTGGCATACCAATCTCGGGGAGCTTGTTTTAACCCATATAAAGCCTTGATCAATTTGCAGACTTTATGTTCCTACCATTCAATTTCAAAACCTGGTGGTTGTGTCATATATACTTCTTCCTGTAAATCCCCGTTGATAAAAGCACTTTTTACATCCATTTGACAAACTTTCCATCCTTTCTGAGTGGCCAATGCAAGTGGTAATCAGATGGTGTTCCATTTAGATGTAGGAGCAAAAGTTTCCTCATAATCAATGCCTTCCTGCTACGCAAAACCTTTAGCCACAAGTCTTGCTTTATACTTTTCAAGTTCTCCCTTTTGGTTGTACTTAATTCTGTAAACCCATTTGCATCCTACGGGTTTAACATTTTGAGGACAATCAACAAGTTTCCAAGTGTTGTTACCAATTACTGCTCGATATTCTTCAATCATAACCTGTCACCATTCTTTATGTTTTACTGCTTCGTTGCATGTGGAAGGTTCAATAAAATCATTTGCTATCAAGGAAAATTTCCTTCACTTTTGTGTGACTTCCTTGTTCCTGTTTTATTCTACTCATTAGGCCTTACATCTTTAAAAAGTTGAACTGCCCATTTTGGTAGTTGATGCTCACTTGTTTGAGGTTCTAAAAAGTCACCATCATTGTAAAGAGGATTAATGTAAACTGATGTTTGTCAATCAGTTAAAGATTATGGAGGTGGAGAATCATTGTCAGAAGCACTGCTGCTGCTTGGAGATGCGGGTGAACTGCTAGAAGATCCAGATGGTGTTGTTGAAGTAAATGGACTGGATGAATCATCTTCAGATAAAGGAAAATCAATTTCATACCAATTTGGTGAATTTGGTTGACTTTGCATATTTCCTTTTCTTTGACTTCCTTTAGTTTCTAACTTTTGAAGAAGCCTTTCTATTTCTTTAGCACTCTTACTCTTTGTTTCATCAAAAATTACATCCCTGCTCACAATAAATTTTCCATTGGTCAAAAGACAGTACCCTTTCTTCTTAGCAGAATATCCAATCATTGTGCATTTCAAACTTCTTGAGTCAAGCTTAGTTCTTTTTTCTTTTGGAACTAAGGCATAACATACTGATCCAAAAACTCTAAGATGTTTAACTCGAGGTTTGAAACCAAATCAAGCTTCATAAGGTGTGATTATGTCTAAAGAAGCAGTTGGAGATCTGTTTCTTAAGTAGACAGCTGTATGAATTGCTTCTACCCAATATGTTGGACTTAACTTTTTGAAAGTTAACATAGATCTCGCCATTCCTAACAAGGTGAAATTCATTCTTTCTACTACTTCATTTTGATGTGGAGTGTAAACATTTGTAAGATGTCTTATTATGCCATTATCACTGCAATAAGTTTTGAATTCATTTGAAGTGAATTCTCCCCCATTATCTGTCCTGAGAGTGCCTATCTTTTCTTTGACTTCATTTTCAACAAGTTGGCGAAAAAAATTCAAACTTTTCAAAGGCTTCTGACTTTTGCTTCAAGAAATAAACCCAAGTCATTCTACTGAAATCATAAATGAATAGTAAGAAATATTTGCAACCACTGAATGAAGTTTGTAGTGGTCCACAAACATCACTGTGAACTAGTTGCAGTAGCCTGTTTGCACTCCATTAACTTGTTGGAAAACTTTCTCGACTTTGTTTTCCATAAATGCAAGTTTCACATTTTGCATTTTCCTTTTTGAAAGTTGGAAGTCCCTTAACCATCCCTTGTTTTTGCAATTGAGAAAGACTATCAAAATTTAAATGTCCATATCTTACATGCCACAATCTTATAGGTGAAGTTCATGTAGTCACTGCCGCTGCAAAGTTAGAATGCCTTGGAATAACTATCCCTTTCATCCTTAACAATTTTCCATCTTCATAACATGTCATCATGGTTTGCAAGCTCTGTTTGACTGAATTAATCTTAACTAAGCCATCTTCCATAATTAACTGATGTCCTGCTTGTCGAATCGTGACTAAAGATAACAAATTCTTCTTAAAAGTTGGTACATACCATACATTTGAAATCATTTTTTCTCCAATGCCAGGGAGAGAAACTTTAACTGCACCTTTTCCATAAGGAGTATGTTTTGTATCATCTGCAAGAAAGATGGAATTAAGATGGCAATCTTGAAAATTCCAAAAGAAGTCTCATTGACAAGTCATGTGCTGAGTTGCTCCTGAATCCAAGATCCAAGCATCTTCATAATCACTTTTAAGATAGGAGGAAATTTGTAATGCCGGAAAAGAAGTAAATGCATATTCTGAGTCATTATCATCTTGATCATTTGCAAATTGTGTTGAGTGTTGATGAAACTTGGGGATTTTATCAATAGAAGTTCAACAATCTTCAGCATAATGTCAAACTTTGTTACATCTTCGACACACAATTTGACTTAAGTCTCTTCCTCTTCCTGGAGACTGTCCTCTACCTCTGCTTTGACTTATGTTTTGAGGTTGTCCTCTACCTTGATTATTATTTCCTCTTCCTTGAAAATAGCTTCTTCCTTGATTGTTTCCTTTGCCTTGAAAATTACTCCTACCTAAATTATTGCCACTGTTAAAGTTGTTTCCTCTACTTTGGCTTCGACCATGATTTTGTACATCATGTGTTACTTGATTCTAACTGAAATTCCCTCTACCTCTGCTTCTAGAACTGCAAGTTGATGACTTACTAGTGCCGACCTCTATGAAAAAGACATCTTCACCAAATTTCTTTTTCTTCCCAAAGGTTTTATCATGTCAACATTTCACAGAGCTCTTTAAATTTTAGCTTCTCTAACTTTCCAGTTAATTGTAGAGTTTCCAAAAAATGTGTGTAGGAAGAAGGAAGTCTAGCAATTAAAATTGTGACCATAAAACTATCATCTACTGCTTGAAAACCAACATTAATGATTTCCTGCTTAATATTCTTAAGTCTGGAGATGTATTCAAGAACATAACCTCCTTTAGTCAATTTTTGTTGCAACAATTTTAATTGTAGATCAACTTTCTTTGATTCAGGCTGAGTATCAAAGGAGTCTCTAAAAATTCGCAAAGCAGACCATGCATCTGTAGCATTTTCTATATGGACATACATTTCATCATTAATAGAAGATTTAATGAGAGCTAATGCTTTGGTATTCTTAACTTCCCATTTTGCTAGTGCAGTTGCATCTATGCGTTTATTTGGCTTAATATCACCATCACATATATCATGCCAAAGTTCATTATAAATGAGAGTGCTTTCGATGAGGCGTCGCCATGTTTTGTAATATTTTGTGCCTTCAAGTTTTTCGGAATCAAAAAACAAATTAATCAACTTTGACATTGTAGTGTTTAAGCTTCACACTAAGAATCAGGCTTAGAAAAAAAAAATATCAAGATGGGAAACACAACATGCAACACACTACACAAAAAGAAACGATCTATCGGGGCTTGGCCTTGACCCTCGTATAGTCGTTGAAACAGGAGAAAAATGACTAAGCTTTGCACTTGGATCTAGTCAATTTCTCAAAAATTTACAAGGTAACTTTCGAAATTTGACTTTTACAATGCCCTTACAAACCCTGGTAAAAAAAAATGTTACCCCCCCTAAAAGTTAAATTACTTTGAGTTACAATGTGATGAACCCAAATTTATAGATTTAAAATAAATAAAAAACACTTCTTTGAGAAATTACCCAACTCACCTTATTTCTCCATTACCAAAAAAACTTTATCACCCCATAACCAATCTGAACATTTTTAAATCTTGCATCGATAGTTTTCTGGCTTGTCACAGGTAGGGACATCTGAAGCTTGATTTTCATATCTCGAGCAAAATTAATCCAGAGTGGACCATTACGTCACACCCCATATCTCAAACTGCTAGTTGGTGGATTTGCAGCATCGTCCACCACAGTGGTCACGGTGTAGACTGGTCCAGATTTTCCTCCATATGCTACACTCCCGAAGCCCACCGCGCAATCTGCCAGCGCTTTTTGATTATGTCTACCATTATTGCTATAATGCATTAAGGATTTACGCATAGATTTTACTGCTAAACGTAGAGCCTTCTCCTCTGTGACAATAATGGAAGAAGTTGTTTTGATAGAGACACAGAGTTTAACGGCTTTCTGATGATGACGTTGTAGACATGGCGGACCTCTGAGCATTCATGTTGTTGTTACTGGTAGATGTAGCATGTGCCACCTTCGAACTCTTATTATCCAGATGAGGGCATCCTTGTTTGATTCATGGGAGAGTATATCTTCAAGTGTCCCTGCAGTTATGACTTAACTTGACCTTCCAAATGCCCAACGAGCAGGCTGAGTCATATCTGACTTTGTTTCATCCGTCATGAAAGCGAGAAATTGAGCAGTGGACGAATCACGTATGAGGATCGACGTAGACTCGGCTTTCCTGCTTTGCATTGTGGCAAGGGCCCTGCGTTTCAGGAATCGAATCCCTTCGTATCGGTAAAGCTCAAAGAACACAGACAATAATGGGCGATGTTGATGCTCCTGAGACTCCGAGGAGGGCCATCACTGTCAAGACTAAGAATTTGTGGAGGCAACATAAGAACTTAAGTTTGCACAGAACGCAAAAGAAAGAGTAGTCTTACAGAGCTAACTCTTCAAATGCGCTATTAAAATTCTTTCATTGGTGGCTGAAAAAACTATATTTGCAGCAATTAACAACAATCTCCAAATTTTTGATAATTTTCAGAATTTTAAAAAATATTGATAAATTTCAAGATTAAAAAAAATAATAATAATAATAAATAATAAAAAAAAATATATCTTTTCCTTTTATAAAAGGCTAAACAAATTGCATACCAAATAACTGCTTGATAGATTTTTCCAAAAGCTCGCAGACTTGAAAGCTCTTTCACATCAGCTGCATTACTATAGCTCTAATACCACAATAATGGTAGAAGTGTCCTCAGACACATAATTTTATTAATAAGAAAAGCAATTACATCTGGAATTTTGCAAGAGTTTACACCCCAACAACAAAACACTCTTGCAATGAGCTATTTATAAGCTCAATGTCCTAACTACCTCTAATTATGGATCACTTATAAAATAACAAGTGTTCATTTACAATAAAAGCTATTTAAACAACTTACTAACAATTCTCCTAAATTAGAGCCTAAGATACAACACATTTGTAGAGTCATATCTTTTTACAACAATATTCTAATTCTAAATGTCTACATTTAATAATTAAATATTCTAGATTAATAATTATTAATTTAATATCTTAAATTGATAATTATTTTATTCTAACTTTATAACCTATGATAATATTTTATTTTGGATCATCTAACACATAAGGATGGAGAAGAAATATTATTTATGTCTGCATACCTACTTCAAGATGCAATCTATGCCCAACAACAGTTCCTTGGCATGGGTTGGACATGGACACCATCAGAAGATATTGTGAACATTTATGCAAGTTGCTCTCTGAGTGCAGCTACCGAGGAGTTATGACGAGACTATTTGACCACTTCATCACCCCATTGTACAAAATGATCTTCGAACAGGATCCACCTTGCATGTCCCAAGAAGCAATGTAGGCATTTCTCAACATTGCATATTGGTATGCATCATCCGATGACACCTCCATGAGGATGTTTGGCGTGGAAAAACTTCTGCATGAGCTATGAAGGTTTTCCACGAACAAGTTGGTAATGCAAGAGGTTTCATACCACATCTCCACAAGGTTATCAATAAGATTGCACAGGAGGAAGAAGGAACCATGGCCCACTCTTCCTTTATGGATTGGGTTGTACAAGATTTGTACTTTGAAAGATGTAGATGTCGAGGCCGAGGACTTGAAGAAGCTCAGATTCGGCACCAAGAGTTTCAATATATATGACCCTCACTGCATATGAAAAGAACATTGTATGAAGGTGTAATAACCATGGATCCACGGGGCATGTCATTTGCCAGAGGAAGATCCTTGGATTTATTTCTACAACTCCTCTAGGCTCACTGAACTGGTCAACATAGTGGTAGAATGGAAAGCAGCACTCCAGGAAGCAACACCACAGGAAGCAACAACCACAGCAACAGTGAGCAACAAACTAGAACAAGACAAAGGTAACAAGAAGATTGTCGAAAGCACAGAGGTAGAGAAAATCTACATGTTTAAAGAGGATCCACTTGTTGAGAAAGTAGCTTTGGAGATAGAGGCAAAGAGGTGACAACGTGAAAGCAGAGTAGCATAGAGAAAGAGGGAGAAGCATACATTGGAAGAAGTAGAGAGAAAGTTGCAGGAGGCAGAGAAAAATCTCAAAGAAGAACAAGATTTGCGCAAAAGAGAGAGGGGAGTGCAACAGGAACAAGAACATGAACAAGAGGAAGTGCAAGCCACACAGTCAGAGCAAATTGCACCGATATAGATTGAAGACTCAAATATTCCAGCAGCAGATGAACAACATGGTGAGCAACCGCAGGAACATGAACTTGGTCAACGATATGAATAGATGATTGAACAGATGGACATGGATATGGTACAGGAGAAGCAGGATTAGGATACCGACCTCATGCCAAGAGCAGTCGAGGTCACCCGATAGGCTTCACCACATTCGGAAGCAGAGTAATTCCCAAGTGAATAAGAAGATACTCTTCTCCTTAATCATGATCCAGAGATGGATGTGTGCAATCTGGCATTTGACGAGACACCAAACAGGATTGTACAAGCATGAAGAAGGAAACTTCCAGATGATCATACATCACCTCCACACATAGAAGAAAGGGTGATTGTACCAGATGTGAGAAGACATCTAGTTGCCATGGAAAAGGATTCTAAGGTTTATGTAGAAGCCATGAGTTCAAGGGGGTGTTTCAACTGAAGAGAAGGTAATTTCCCGCGTTCAATATCTCGATCTTGTTTATACTCAATCTGGTATTTTGTATGAAAAGATCCCAAATTTTCCCGATCTACTCCAAGTAATCCACCTCTTCCAGGATCACATGCTGCAGATGGCATGATTGGTTTTTTGAGCCAGAAATTTAAGAACACAAAGAAAAATTCTAAGAATGTTTAGGTTACGGCTCTATCTGATTCACTTGACTAAGATCCTTCTCCCATAATTACTTCCAAAATCAACTTTGTAGATTCATCTACTGGCAAGGGTAAGTCACCCAGAAATAAGAAAAATGGAAAAGGAAAAACTAAACAAGACAACCTCTCTAAGGAGAAATCAACCAAGAACGAATCATTTGATGAAAAAAGGAAACCTTGCTACCCTTGCTTGATTTGTGAGGAAGATCATTACACTAAGGAGTGCCCTCATCGGGCCGAAGTTTCCAAATTCATCAAAAGTTCACCCACACCCGCTATTTTGAAGGATCCTTTTCCTCAAGATAGTAAAATGTTCTCTCACGAAAAATACTCCTCATCCCCATCCACAGATATCATGATGATGTCTTCAAGAGTTATGGTAGCAACAAGATCCAAATATTACGCGTCAAAGAGTCCCGTTGAAAATGGAGATGACTCCAATTCACCTGGTCAAACTTACGTGTCTACTCCTCCTTCTTCTGAACCATTACATATTGAAAAACCAAATCATGATATGGTAATTCGTCCGCCTCCTAAGGGTATGCTTCGTAATTCAAACTTTAATCCTCATGCGAGAAGCTACCAAAAATTATAACATCGTTAAAGATTTGGATATGTCACCTTCAACCATGCCTGCCCTTGAAGTGCTGCAAACTTGTCCAACACAAAGGAAGTTATTATTATCAGCCATATAAGTTGTAGATCCTCAAGGCTCCCATTTGATTGTTTTTTATCTCAAAAATCATGTCCCACTTCTCCCACTCCAACTAGGTTTTAGATACTTGTTCATGTCAAAACTCAACGAGTTTTTTGAACCGTGATTGACGAAGGAGCGTTGACATGTATTATGTCCATTTCCTGTTGGAAAGACTTGGGTTCTCCAACAATAAATCAATCTCCCACGACTTTTAAAGCCTTCTATGGAAGTGGTTTTCATCCGTATGGAATTTTAAATGATTTTTCAATTGAGTTAGAAGGTAAAACAGTTGCAATAGACGTTGAGGTTGTTGATGCTCAACTTGAATATAACCTTTTTCTTGGTTGGAGCTAGACTTATGCCATGGTGGCAGTAGTCTCGTCATATTTTAGAATGATTATGTTTCTTCACAAAGGAAGAATTGTGAAAGTAGATCAATTTTCCTACTATACCTCTAACCCTTATCCTACCGATAGTATCCCATTTGTTGGAAAATCTACCACTGCATATGAGGAAGTTGGTGTTGGTCTACTCAAAGACTCATCTTTGATGGGAACTTTCACGTTCCCTCCACCTGTTCTTCTTCATAATGAAGCACATATTAACATGATTACATTAAGTACTTTTGAAATGGGAGATCCATGGAAAGTACCGTCAGAATCAGAAATGATCGTATATGGTGATGAAACGCCTCGTAGTCCTTTTGAGTTAGCCTATGAGGCCATTCAGCCTTTTTCCAACCCATCAACATCTGATGATGATCAAATGAATATAATCATTGATGAATATTCTCATTTGTCACGCTTGGAACCAATCTCTATTCCTGATCCTTTTAATAGATATTTTTTAACTGATGATGGGATCATGGAAGTTATGACCTTGGATGAAATGTCGTGGAACAATACTCATCATTGTTCAACTTTCTTACCATCCTTTGATAAAATCGAGAATAATATTTCATCATTATTTTCATCTAAGACCCTTAGTGATCCTCAAAATCCAAAATCTACCCTTTCTTCCAGTTATGAATAGAATTTAGGGAACATATCGGCAACGATACCTATCGATATCTCAATAAAACCCGTAATAATTGAAAATATTCATATAGGAGCCTCTTGTTCGTTAGAAGAGATTTCAACTTACAAAGCCTTATTTCAGGAATTTCATGAGATTTTTGCATGGTCCTAGGAAGAGATTCCAAAAATCGACCCTATCATTGTTGTACATGAAATAAAAACTTATTCGGATGCTAAGCCAGCTAGACAATGATTACATCTTATACATCTGCGAAAAGCTGCTACTATCAAAATTGAGGTTGAGAAATTGTTGAAAGCATGATTCATTTACCCTGTTCCTTTAATCGATTGGGTATCAAATATTGTGACCGTTAATAAAAAGCAAGGAACTATTTGAGTGTGTGTTGATTACCGAAACATCAATAAATCTTGTCCCAAGGGCAATTATCCAACTAAGTATATCGACCAAATTGTCGAAGACTATGCAGGAAATGATTTTTTTTCCTTTATGGATGGATTTTATGGCTACAATTAGATAAACATACTCATTTCCGATCAATATAAAACCACATTTATATGCCCATTGGGAACTTTTTCTTATTACAAACTCCCATTTGGCCTAAAAAATGTTGGCATGAATTTTCAACTAGCAATGTCTTATGCATTCCATGATATCAAGCATATTGTTCAGCCTTATTTAGATGACATCCCGACTCATTTCATGAAACAACAGGATCACCCGTTGTACTTAAAAGCGATTTTAATTGGGTGTAGGAATTACAATGTTCGCTTGAATCCGTACAAATGTTTTTTTTTTGTACAATTTAGTCGCCTTCTAGGTTTCATCATTTCAAAGGAAGGAAATCATCTCAATCCCCTCAAGGTAGAGGAAATTTTGAATTTGCTTGCTCCTTCTAGCCTTACTCAACTCCAAAGTTTACAAGGGAAGGAAAACTTTTTGTGTAGATTCAACCACAATTATGTTGAACTAACAAAGGGTTTTACTCGACTGTTGAAAAAGGGTATTCCATTATTTTGGGATGAGCTTGTTGATAAAGCTTTTGATGCATTAAAGCATGCACTAACTAATGCACCCTTACTGCATCCACCTGATTATCAATGAGACTACTTTCTGTACTTAGCTGCATCTGATGCCACTATTGGCATGGTGTTAGTCCAAGAGTATGATTCTAGTAGCGAACATTTGATTTACTATTTGAGTAGAAGTCTCACTAAAACTGAGATTAAATACACAGATTTGGAGAAGCTAGCCTTAGAAGTTGTACAAGTTATTCAACGATTCTGTCACTAAATACTTCTCCGAAAAACCACTGTTATTTCAGATTGCAACACCATGATGCACATTCTCATGAAACAACTACTAGGGGGGAAATACTCAAAGTGGATAGTCATTCTACAAGAGTTTGATATGGAATTTGAAAAATCCAAATCAAAGAAATCCTTGGTTTTCGTCGAACTATTGTGTGACTTCCCCAATACTGATATAGAAATTGTAGAAGAAGATTCTTTTGCTGACGAATATCTCTTTCTTATTAGTACATTAGATCCGTGGTGTGGAGACATAATTATATATATCCAAACACAAAATTTTAGGCCTGAGTTATCCAAAAATGATCGTTGGCGAATCCGATACCAATCCCAACAATACAATATTATTGGCAACACTCTTTATCATCGTGGTGCCGATTCTATATTTCGACATTGTTTAACTTTTGAAGAAGCCGAAAAAACTTTAAATGACTCTCACTCGGAGCATGTGGAAGTCACATGTCTAGTTATGCTACTTCCCAAAATGTTTAAAGACTGCATCACTAGAGTCCAAAAATGCCATAATTGTCAAATTTATGATCGCAAAATGCGAGCACCTCCCGCTCCTCTTCACCCAATCGTAGTTGTCGATCCTTTTGCCAAATGGGGCATCAACTTTGTCACTTGTAACCCTCACTCCACCGGGGGGCATGGATATATCATCCCTACATTCGATTACTTTACAAAATGGGTCGAGGCGATGCCTACATATAGAGACGACAACGGAAATGCAACTATTTTCATTTCCAATCATGTGATTGCTCGGTTCAGCATCCCACAAGCTATTTTTACAGACCACGGTAGTCATTTTCATAACTTTATGATGGTTGAACTATCCATACAACTCAACCTCCACCATGATAACTCTACTTTGTATAATCCACAAGCTAATGATCAGGTTGAAGTTGTCAATAAAGTTTTAACCAATATGATTAAACGAATAGTTGGTATGCATAAATGAAACTGGCGCTCTATGCTCTTTTTCAGCATTGTGGGCTTACCGCACTACTGTAAAAACATCAACCAGTTTTACCCCTTTCCAACTTGTTTATGGTTTGGAAGCCGTATTACCTATTGAATGTAAAATTCCATCTCTTAAATTAGCTATCGAATTATTACATGCTACCTCTGCAGATGAATAATGCTTTGTACATTTAGCCCATCTAAATGAAAATATCTGTAATGTCATATTATCTAGTGGAGTTCACTAGAAATGTGTCAAATCCCAATACGATCAAAACGTTAATCCTCATACATATTCAAAAGGTGACCTAGTCTTGGTATATGATCAAGCTCATGACAAGCTAGGTGCAGGGAAATTCGAGCCCATATCATAAAATGCATATTAGCTAAAGGTGCTTATGAGCTGGTTGATTATGATGGTGTTCCTTTGGGAAAGCCTAGAAATGGTCTTTACCCAAAGAAATATTTTGCATAAAATTTTGGTGAAGATTTCTATCTTATTTACCATTTTTAGGTATGTGTGATAAATTAGTTTTTTTTCACTACTTCTCCTACTTATCTTGCTTTTACACTTGATTTGCAGATGTCGACATTTTCTCTTACTTACATTAGCTTTGATGATGGCGCTAGTTGTAGTAATCATAATTTATCTTCTGCAACCTAGGTTATCTATTCACCCAGTGACAAGCTAGTCTCTATTCAAAGAATATGTTTCAGTCAATCAACGAACAATATAGCAGAATATAGCGCAATCATTGAGCTATTAGCTGATGCCATTACATTTGGTATCTAGCATTTGATCGTTAGGTTAGATTCACAGTTTGTAGTATTACATTTAAACGACGTCTATTCAGTAAGGAGTCCAACCACATTAAGGATGTTTTTACGAGTCCATTTCTTGGAAAGGCAATTTGATTATATCGAATATCAACACATTTTGAGATATTTAAAAACATTGATAGATGCATTGGCAAATCATGTGTTAAATAGACATTTGCAACATTTGTATATTAGAAACAGTATTCATTCATACATTGATCGAGATAAACATAGATAAAAGTAGCAGATTTTTCATTAAAATAGAGTTTGGGTATGTCTACAAAATATGTCATTTGAGGACATAAGGCCCTCTGGCCTTTTATTTTCTGAATATGCTGACACCATCAACTCCACTCTCTGGGATGTTCGCAGTCAACCTCTCAAGGTTGTGATCCAACTCTCTCAGGATGTCATCTACCTCTAGGTTCGCTGTCGCAGCTACCATACGATGTTCGCCTCGTCTATCGTAACCTCTCATCCCGGCTGGTTGGGTTGGACCCACATCTGCACATGCATTTCGGATAATTAGCCTCTCAAGAAAAAAACACTTAAAAATTTGAAAAGTTTGAAAACATGTCAAAATGAGAAAATTCTTACCTAGATCACCCCACTGAGCATCGACTAGAAGTGGGATATCAGGATCACCTCTTGTTGTAGCGGCTACAACCACCCTCCAAAATTTTGCCTTAGCTTCACTTTGGAGCCTCCCTACCAACCTTTCACAATAGCATGTATTTCCTTGTCAAGTACACAAGCTTTAGTGATTTTCTTGCAGAATGACAACCTGTCCATCAAAACTTGCTGCATCCCCCTCACAGGTTGTTTTATCGGACTTGGTCCAGCTACAGATTGAGCAGCTCCCTCAAGAAATTGGGAAATTTTGGAGGGGAACCAACCTTCCATCCAAAAATTACGCAAGTCTGTATGGCAGCGTGCTGGGCTCCAGAATTGTGCAAATTTGCCTATCACTGTTCACTGGAAAAATTATGCAATTCCTCCCAGTGGGATTGCTTAGCCCAGAAATTGTGCAATTCTGATCAGCAGTGAGCCGCTCTACCCAGAAATTGCGCAATCCCTCTGGGCAGCAATCAGCTACTCTACCTAGAAATTGCGCAATCCCTATGGGTAGCCAGCCCATCTCCCTCCCAGAAATGCACATTTTTTCCTCCTAGCTGAGCAGACCGTTGCATGTGCAGTTTAGTTGATCAGTTTCCTCTAGGACCGAGCAAAACTGATTTACATGCATGTGCTACTCCTAAGGCAGCATGGAAAGGCATCCCTTGATTTAGGGATCCATTTTTAGCAGCTAAGGGCTACATGCAAAGATCATTTCAGAAACCTCCCACCAAGTTTCGATTTTCCTAGATTTGTGGCATGCACGTCACAACCTCAATATTTTAAAAAATCATCAACTGGACGATGCAAAGCTCATTCCTCACGTCGACCTTACAGCTTTGGCATCGCACATTGCATCTAGGAGTCATCGGCACATTCAACTCTGCTATCTTGGGGTAAGCCCGCTACTCATGACTTACACTGCGTTTCTGATGCTTTTTGTGTTTTGCTTCATATGAATGATGTCTGCTTGATTTCAGTGAGCGCTTACTATCGTTTGCATGCATACTAGCTTGTACTAGGATCGTTTCATTTTTCGTTTGCATCTCACTGTTGTCGCATACATGACATTGTTTTGCACGGAGGGTCACCATTGCGGCAACTCGCTTCACAGACATGCATGCTTTCCCGTTTTCTAGATCATGCACTTGTTGTTTTCATGAATGATCATTCACTCTCGTTTGCACTCATCTCACCATGCATTCAGAATTCTCATGTTTTTAGTCACCCC
>APFE031524579.1:0-11047 GCA_000404065.3 Pinus taeda
TAGATATTATGTGTGCTTGTTAAATTATACTATCAAATTTTCCATCAGTTAGTTTAGTTTAGCATTGATCTTAAAAATAAGAAAAAAAAAATGTTTTAAAAAATTCCATGGGTTACGCATCCCATAAAAAAATACAATAATACAATAGTTGCAATAATGAATTCATAATGACATCTACATTCAAGGAAAGGAAATTGAATAATTTTATTATTGTCCTTTACTAGTGGCAAATAAGAATTTTTTTACCATGTACTGTCATTAATTAAAATTTGTATCATGAGTCCACTTTGATATTCTTAATGTTTCCCAAAATATTCATTTAAAATCACTTGCTTCCCGCTCATATAGCTTTTGAAACTTCTTATATATATATGGCTATAAGATGTTCTAGCAAGTTAATACCAAGTTAAGTTTGGTTGATTTGGGGTTTCTGGTCTTTCACTAAGGAAGTACGACACCTTATTCCCTCCCTCCATCCATAGATGTCACATCACTAAATTTTCCAGAGAAAAATTGATCATTCTTTCTTAATACAGGATCTCTATTGCTTAGAAGATTAGAGGAAAGAAATGAAGCAACTGCATAGCCTCATTGATGATCGACCGAAAAGCATCAAAAGATTCTGGAAGAATTGTTCGTAGTAGGTCTTCATAACCCTGCTCCATAAGATGTCACAAATATTGTGGGTTTACTCAAACTATACAGAGACGTGGAAGAGAAGAGAATTTTTTACTGGTTTCAAAACACCCACTCTTGCAAAAGAGAGAAAAAAGAGAAAAAAATTCATGCAGGAAATCAGAGAGCTCTCTCTAGGGTCACCATGTACTTCTTCAACCGTCGGTAAACTGTACAATGTTTGTCTATGTTTTTCAATAAATTTAACTGTTTTCCTAATAAATTCATATTTTGGACCCATACCTACTAGCAATGAATAACATTATAACAGGGTTTTCACACCTCTACTCTACCTCTTGACTTCGTTGAACATTGTTCTACTACAGGTCTGCACACGCTCTGCATTGTACGACCCAATCACTGAATTTTTCACCCGTTGGTCTCCTTTTGCTATGGCTAAACTTGATCCATCACTTTTGCGATTTTGCACGTCTGCCCAGCGCCTTGGATCTTGTCCTTCTCATTGTTATTTTTTCTTTGTATTGCTTTTGTGATGTTTCAATGCCTGAAATTCTCCTCGCCCATCTCTAATATATAAACATCACTAAACAAAGGTGACACCAAATCGTCATGTCCTTTGGTCTATCAAAATGCCAGCCTAATGTTTCAACTACACATCAGCCTACACATAAGTATTTCAACCCAAATTGAAATAGCCATGTCGCTACCCATAAATATGTGTTCCTTCCTTTTGGGTAGGCCAACTACCTGCTCACCCACCTCTTTGTAATTCCTGCACATGCCTTTCCATCATTTCATAGACCACTGGTCACTCACCGGTCACCCACACTAAGTGTAGGCATGTCTAGTCATGTCAACTATGTCGCCTCGCCCATGGGCACCTTTCCTGGACATGCACTTTCTTGAACGCCCAACTTGGGTTGCCCATCGCACATTTGTTGCACTCCCACTACACGACTCATCATAAAGGAGGCCGCCCAACCAACACGACACACCCATGCGTTCGTCATTGCACATAATCGAACGTCCACCTTTGAGTCACTTTTAACTTAGCGTACTCACTCGAGTCACCTTTAATGAAACATAGGCACCTCTCGCACATTCGTCATGACCGCATGGCTTTAACCACAATTGTTGGCATTTTGACTCTCTCGAGTGCTCGCCAAATCAAGGCCCTAAAATCTTCCACCACTCTAAAAAATTTGTCGACCTTGACAACGACATCTTAGAAACCTCCATCGCTAAGACATATCCATATATGTGGGCACCCAAATAGCTCCACCCATGACCTGCTCCATGCTCAAATATTATCAAACTTTGTAAGAAAATGATGTGTTGGATCCCCCTGTGATGGTGATTAATTGGGTGGCCAATCCAATCGTATAATCACCTACAAAAGATCGCATGCGCCTCACATAAACATGATTGTCTTCACATCCTGTTATCAATCAATTCCTCCTCGCCCCAAGCGCCTGCTCATAAAGTCATAGAGTAGACTCATTCCCATGAGCAAAAGATAATGAGCTTCATCCCATGTAAGTCTAGAAAGAGCGAGGGGATGGGAAAGACAATGGCTCTTATCCTCCTTCGCTAATAACTCGATCCATCTATCTGGATCGTCCTCCTCTATTATTTTCATTTATGCTTCCCTGCTCTCCTCCTGAGTCTCTAGTGTATCATATATTTTTCCTTCCATAGCCTCTAGTCTGCCTATCAAATCTAGGATACTATAAGACAATGCTCTAATAACCTGTGATTTCTCCATAAGTTTTGTCTCTATAGTGGAAAACCTCTCATATATTTCTTCATCCAGGTTGATGTTCTCTATATTCATTTCTATCAATTTACACAGATCTATCATAACTACCACAATAGGTACCCCCAAAGCTTCATAATCTTGTCCATTGTAAATGTACAATTTATTCATATGTGGCACCATCATAGGCTCATACTGTTTCAAAAATTCCATACCCAATACTTCTTCATAGTGATCCATCCGCACAATCATGAAGTCGATCTTCCTAGATCATTCACCAATGTTCACATCCACATTCTCTGCCATGTTGATGACTTTATTTGGTGGAGAGTTCACTGCTTTAAGACAAGCTTGGGTTAGTGAGAACTTCAACTCAAATTTGCTCGCAGCTTCCTCTCTAATGAAGTTATGAGTCGCACCAATATCCTCCATAGTGATTAAATTTCCTTGGCCAAGCTTCATGTTAACATACTTGAATGTATTCCTTTTAGTATCTCATCTTGGGACAACCTTTGTCACTGATGTAGCTCCCAATTTTTGCATCATCAAAATCACTAGTTCTTCCATTTTCTTCTTTGCATCGGTTTGTGTTGTCACTACCACCATTAATCTAGAAGGAGAATTCTTCATCATGCGTTCCTCTCTGCAAAACAAACATTTGAGAGGCTTATTCTTTATTGGTTTGCCACTTGATCTCAAATGCTACTCCTTTGTATTCTTCTCCTTCAGTTTATCGAAATTCTTCTACTTCTCTTTAGTTCCTTCATCATAAAGTTCTACCAGTCTATCAACCGCAACAAATGATTCTTCTAGTTTCTTGATCTTCTACATCTTCAACTCATTATGTTCCCAAGGTTTCAATCCTATAATGAAGTTCAAAACCTTGTCTTTCTCCATTGTATCAGGTAATTCCAAGATCGCACTTGAAAAGTCCCGTGGATATGCCTATAGGCTTCCTATCTTCTTAATATACTTAGTATTCGTCCTTGCATCCCAAGTCTCATCTTGTGGGCTAAAATGAGTCTGCAAAGCTTTCTTCATATCGTACCAAGTAGACATGTCATCAGTGTCACCATGAGCAATCTAATCCAACTTTCGTCTCCACCGCATATTAGCATCCTTAGTAAGAAATTGAACAACTAGTTTCACCTTGACTTCATCATCAGGAATTCCCAAGTGTTCCAAGTATTTCTCCATATCCGATAAGAAATTTCCAAGTTCTTTGGCACTCCTCATCCCATCATATGAATCAAGTTCCTTGAATTTCACATGAGAATCCCCTCTAATTGGTCCCTGCACTCAACTACTTTCTTCAAAATAGCTATCTCATTCCGAGCGTCGTCAAGAATTTTCTGCAACTTCAAGATTTCATCTAATTCTTGATCTCTCGTAGCTCCAATGTTCTTAACTTCCTTCTTTGTTTGCACATACTTCTATTCAGTATAATCGTATCGTACTTTGAGGTTATCATAAACCTATTCCAACTTCGTGAACCCTTCTCAAATTTCAGTATTTTCATCCTTCAATGAAGCTATCTCTGAAGAAAATTTCTCCATTCAATCCAATATCCTGTTGATGGAAATTGTTTCTAGATTAACATTAGAATCTCGTGTTACCCAAGGTTCTTCCACGCTGTCTGCCATTAGTTGTTCTTGTGATCTTGTTAAAACCATGCACCAACTCGTCCAACTTCGACCCTGTAACCTATCCCTGTCAAAATTCCAAAATCAAACTTCAATACCAAATGCAACATACATTTATTGCCATATTCTTGCTTCACAACTTATATTAAAGCCATATGGAAAGTGGGCTCAAATACCAACTATCACGAACCTATCCTTGTGCTACTCTTCCAACCACGTATAGCAGGTGCAACACCACTATACTTTGCCTTTTCAGCAATACTCAAGTATATGGAATACTCCTAACTAAACACTTAGCCAATATTATCTTTAAGTGTTATTAACGGAGTGGAAATAAACTTCTTCACTTAACCATATAAACAATGTATATGCAAAGTGGAAAACATCAACGCATAATGATATGTGGGAGGGGAAACTCCCATATAATAGAGTCTACCCAATATTAATATATAAAGTTTTGTAATTCAATTCTACATAGATACAATATACATTTGCTGCCAGCAATGCCTCTTCCTGCACCTATACTTCACAAGTCATGTCTGCAAATTTTCCCAGGCGTTCCACTCATGTATTTTTCACCAGGTCTACCGAACCATTGGAACATCATATGTGCTTGTTCACTGACCCGTGGCTTATTGCGCGCTCGACCCGCTTGTTGCAATTCTACACACATCGCCATTCACCTTTGGCACCTTGCCATCCACCCATACTAACATTCCACTCGTCATGCTCATTCACCTGAACGTTACTATGCAGAAGTGTGGGTACTACCTACCCATAGGTCCTTTGTAGCAACCTTAGGATGCATCCTACCTGCACCCACACAACCATGTAACTTGCCTTCAGGAACATGCCTTCGTGCAATGACCCGACCTCCCTACCCTTGGGTATTCACACCTCTGTGCTGCCACCCGACTCTGTTGAACATTGTTCTACCATAGGTCTGCACACACCCAACGTCATAAAACCTAATCACTGAATTGTTCACCCATCAATTATCCTTCCACAGAAAGCCCAAAATCATTGTGGCTAAACCTTAGCCTTCACTCATGTGATTTTGCATGTCTTCCTAGTCCCTTGACCCTCATCCCTCTTGCTGTTCTGTTTTCATTGTATTTTTTTGTGATGGTTCGATGCCTTCAATTCTCCTCGCCCATCTCTAATATATATGCACCTCTCAACCATGGTGACACCCAATTGTCTTATCCTTTGGTCTATCAAAAGGTCAGCCCAATGTTTAAGCTACACATCAGCATGCACATATGTATGTTGGCCCAACTCAAAATAGCCATGTCATTGCCCGCCAAGATGTGTTCCTTCCTTTTGGGTAGGCCTAGCCACCTGCTTGCCCAACTTTGTGTAATTCGTGCACATGCCCTTCCATCATCGCTTAGTCCATTGGTCACCCACACTAAGTCTAGGCATGCCCAACCATGTCAACTATGTCACCTCGCACATGGGCACCTCACCTGGATGCACGCGCGCCTCAACACCCAATTTGGGTTACCTGACAGTCGTAGGCTTGCCCATCACACATTCGTTGCAGTCTTGCTGCATGACTCGTCATAAAGTAGGGCGCTCGCCCAACATGGCGCTCCCATGTGCCCATCGTCACACATAACATAACATCCATTTCTGAGTCGCTTAACCAAACATACTAACCCTAGTCACCTTTAACTGAACATGTGTTCCCGTTGCACATTTGTCGTGACTGCACATCTTTAACCACGATCGTCAGTTTTTTTACCCTCTCGAGCACTCGCCAACTCGAGGCCCCGACATCCACCACCACTCTGAATTTTTTTTGACCTCGACAACACCATCTCAACAACTTCCATTACTGAGAAATATCCATATATGTGGGCACCTAGATAGCTCCACCCATGACCTGCTCCATGCTCAAATATTGTCAAACTCCAACAGAAAATCATGTGTTGGATCCCCCTGTGATGATGATTAGTTGGGTAGCTAATCCAACCGTACAATCAACTCCACAAGAACACATGCTCCTCACATCATCATGATTGTCTTCACATCCTACTGGAAATTGTGTCCATCTCGCCGCAAGCGCTTGGCTATAAAATCATAGAGAGGACTCACTTCCATGAGAAAAAAATAATGAGCCTCATCCCATCTCAGTGTAGAAAGAGGGAGGGGATGGGAAAGTCGATGGCTCTCCATTCTCCTTCTCTAACAACTCAATCTATCTATCTAGATCCTCCTCCTCCAATCTCTGCATGTATGCTTTCCTGCTCTCCTCCTGAGTGTTTGGTCTAGCATCATTGTTTTCTTCCACTGCCTCTAGCCTTCCTATTAAATTGAGGATACTGCCATTCAATGTTCTAATAAGCTATGATTTCTCCACGATTTTTTCCTCTGTAGTGGATAAACTCTCATAGATTTCTTCATCCCACTTAATGTCCTCTATATTCATCGTTGTCAATTTACACCCAGCTATCATAACTTCCATAGTAGGTACCCCCAAATTTTCATCATCCCGACCGTTGTAAATGTACACCTTCATACGTGGCACTGTCATAGCCTCATACGGCTTAAAAAATTCACTAACCAATAGTTCTTCATAGTCATCCATCTGCATAATCATGAATTCAATTTTCCCCAATCATTCACTAATGTTCACATCCACATTCTCTTCCATGTCAATGACTTTATTTGGTGGAGAGTTCACTGCTTTAAGACAAGCTTGGGTTGTTGAGTGCTTTGACCTAAATTTCCTCGCAACTTCCTTTGAAAAATTTATGAGTCGCACCGCTATCCACCATAGTCAGAAAAGTGCCTTGCCCAACCTTCATGTTAACATACTCCAATTTTTTCCTTTTAGGATTATGCCTTGGGCTAACCTTTTTCACTGATGTAGCTTCGAAATTTGGCATCATCCCAATTGCCAATTCTTCCATTTTCTTCTTTGCATTAGTTTGTGTTGTCATTTCCACCATCAGTCTAGAAGGACAATTCTTCATCGTGTGGTCCTCTCTGTACAACCAAAATTTCAAAGGCTTCTTCATCTTTGGCTTGTCACTCAATCTCAAATGTTCCTCCTATGTAGTCTTCTCCTTTGGTTTATCATACCTCTTCTACTTCTATTCAGTCCTTTCATCACAATATTTTATAATCCTACCAACCGCAACAAATGATTCTTCTAGAGTCTTGATCTTCTGACTCTTAAATTCATTGTGTTCCCAAGGTTTCAATCCTATAATGAAGTTGAGAACCTTGTCTTTCTCCGCCATATCAGGTAATCCAATATCTCACTTGAAAAGTCCCGTGGATATGCCTATAAACTCCATGTTTGCTAAATATACTTAATCTTCATCCTTGAATCCCAAGTCTCATATTTTGGGCTAAAATGATTCTGCAAAGCTTTCTTCATATCCTACCAAGTAGAGATGTCATCAGCATTGCCATGAGCAATATGATCCAACTTCCGTCTCCACCGCATCTTGGCATCCTTAGTAATGAATTAAGCAGCTACTTTGACCTTAGCTTCATCATGAGGAATTCCCAAGAATTACAAGTATTCGTCCATATCCCATAATAAATTACCAACTGCTTTGGCACTCCTCATCCCATCATAAGAATCGGGTTCCTTAACTTTCACATGAGAGGCCCCTCTAATTCGTCCCTGCCCAACTACTTTCTTCAAAACAACACCTTTCTACAACTTCAAGATTTCATTGAACCTTTGATCTTTTTCAACACCAATGTTCTTGATTTCCTTCTCTGTTTTTAGATATTTCCATTCAATATACTCATATTGTACTTTAAGGTTATCATAAGCCTCTTCCAACTTCGTGAACCCTTCTTGAATTTTAGCATTTTTAGCCTTCAACGAAGCCATCTCTGAAGCAAATTCGTCCATTCGATCCAATATCTTGTCCATGAAAATTGTTTCAGGATTAACATTGGAATCCCCTCTTACTCGAGATTCTTCCACATTGTCCACCATGAGTTTTTCTTGTGATCTTGTTAAGCCCATGCACCAACTTGTTCAACTTTGACCCTGTAACCTATCCCTCTCGAACTTCCTAAAACAAGCTCCAATACCAACCTGCAACATTTCCTGTCATATTCCTGCTTCACAACTTTAGTTAAAGCCCTGCAGAAAGCGGGCTCTGATTCCAATTTTCACGACCCTATATTTGTGGTACTCTTTCAACCACGTAAAGCAAGTGCAACACCACTATACTTTTTTTCTTTCACCAATACTCAGGTATATGGAATACGCTTAACGAAACACTTAGCCAATATTTTCTCCAAGTGTGATTAATGCGACAGAAATAAACTTCTTCAAATAACCATATCAACAATGTATATGCACAGCGGTAAACATCAATGCATAATCATATGTGAGAGGGGAAACTCTCATATAATAGAGTCTACCCAATATCAATATATAAAGTTATGTAATTCAATTGTACATAAATACAATATACATGTATTGTCGGTAATGCCTTGGCCTGCACCTATACTTCACAACTCGTGCTTGCAAAATCTACCCAGTTATGCCAGTATTTCACGCTTTACTCTGTCTACCAAACTGTTGGCATGTCATGCCCGCGTGTTGATGGAACCATAGTGTACCGCACCCTCGACCCACCTGTCATAATTTTGCACACACCATCGTTCACCTCTGGCACCTTTTCGTCCACCTGAACCAACACTCCACCCATCATGCTCATTCACCCGCACGTTATTGTATAGTAGTGTGGGCACTGCCCACCCATAGGTCCATCGTAGCGGCCTTGGGTTGCAATCTACCTGTGCTCACACAACCATTTAACCTTCCTTTGGGACCATGCCTTCATGGGAGGCTATGGTGGAGGCCTCCCACAAAGTTAGAAGACATTTTTATTTTCTCCCTAGTTACATTTGTTTTTCGTATGTGAATGACTACTTTGATAAGGGACTAGAGCAACTAGGTTTAAATTTTATGATTAACTTAGTTAATCTCACGGTGTAAATTATTATCGGCCTTTAAAATAGTGTGAATCTAGTCCAATTTTTTTTCATGCTTATTATCTACTGTTTTTTTGGGTTAAATGTTTGATTATTTGGGAATATTTTGATCTCTATATAAGAACGTGGAAAATGGAAGAAGAATAGGTTGATTTATATATATATATTTTTGTTCGTATAGAGGATTTTTGGGAAGAAACCAATACAATGTGCTAAGGATAGTTGTATTTTAATTATATTTAATAAACAAAATCCTATTTAAAAAAGAAACTATAGAATATAACTATGAACATAAATTAGGAAGCAGTTGAGGGATAGATTTTGTAACTTTGTATATTTAGTATCTTGTTTTTTTGTTGCTTATATATATAATATATATATATATTATTATTAGGTGCATTATTGTTTTTTCACATAATTCGGTATACAATTTCAAGAAAGATTGTCATTTTCAGTTATTGAAATACATTTTTGAATACTCAATATATTCGACACCCTAAAAATCCTCGTAGCATATAGAATTTCAAAACTCAAATTTAAGAATATTGCCGCAATTTTGGTTAAATTACATTAAAAATATTTCGATAAAAAAGTCATTAATTATATTATATATTATATATAAATATATATTTATTATATATATTATATTATATAATATTATATATAGTATATATTATAACCTAATCCTTAAAATAAAAATCAAAGTAATTCAGAAATTGTGACACCATATTCCTTTTATTTGTTAGTGTTTCCATGATTTCCCGAATTTCCTTTGGCGCAAGAAATTAAGAATGGGGTAGTTTTGATTTGTATTTATAAGTTAAAATGAAAAGTAAGATATATTCTAATATGTTATCACTTAGGAAGAGCTCAGGGGTGGTTACACTTCAAACCTTATCACAAAAGGCCATAAATGTATCATGGCATTAAACTATAGGAGATGGAAGATCAAACATTTCTCCCAACCACTAGAGCTACAAAACGTAAAATAGTAATTGCATTGTAAGAAGAATTTTTCACCATTGGACAAGTTTCAAGAGGGATAAATCTATAGCCATGGAGTCACTTTGATGTAGTGGTGGGATGTGTATTATAATAAAAATGACCTTGTGACTTATGCAAAAGCTAATGTATACAAAATTAGCCCCTTATCCTTCATATTAAAAACATAAATGTATTTATGTTTGGTCGTTGGAAGGAATTATGGTTATTCTCCTATTAAATTTTCATTGACTATTTTATTCCTACGACTTTAAATATAAATTAAATTTTATTTCAATCAAGAAGTAATTTATAACGCATATTAGAGAAGATGTTGTCCCCATTATGTACATTGAAATCAAATAAAAATACTTTCTTTAAACTGATTAGCTATATAATCTTTTAATAAATTTTTATATAAATAAATAAAATATATGAATGTAAATAAAATTTTATACTTTTAAATACTTATGTAAAGAAAAAATATTTTTTTTACCACTTACAAATATTTCAATACTTATCTTATGTAAAATATTTTTATCAACCTAACATATATATATGTTAATAAATTTAATATTTCATTGTGAAGAGAGAAAAAAGGAATTCTTATTATATAACCTCAAATGAAGATATATCTAGATTAATGATAGTTATTTTGAATTGATTAATTAATTATACATAAATGGATATTAAGTGTGTTTGTTAAAGTATACTATCCAAATTGTTGTTATCCAATTAACACCATTCTTAAAATAAGGAAAAATGTTTTAAAAAATTTCATGGGTTACACATCTCATAAAAATAAAAAACAAATAAATAAATAAATAAAAACAAGAATTGCAATAATGAATTCAGGACATCCAGATTTGAGGAAAGTAAATTGAACAAATTGTATTATTATCCCTTACACGTGTCATGTCAGATTTTCTTACCATGTACCTTCATTAATTCAAGAATTTATCACGAGTCCACCTCCAGATTCTTAATGTTGCCCAAAACATTCATTTAAAATCATTTACTCCTCGCTCATCTAATTATTGAAACTTTATCTATA
>APFE031524580.1:12009-24650 GCA_000404065.3 Pinus taeda
CATGGTGTTCATGTGTGCTTCTTATGTGTGATGATCTGTATTGTTTTACTACACCTATTTACTGTTAATGTGGTTAATAATGTTCTGATGCATTTACTGAAGATAAGCTAATTGAATCATAAGATTGTTGCATATACGCTTGTTGCATTTAATATAGTCGCATATATACGCGTATACCCTTAACTGAAGTCGCGTATATGAATCTGAGTGTGAAAATGAAAAAGTATATGATTTGCTAATACTGATTCACCCCCCCCTCTCAGTATTATTTCCAACAATCTCTCCTAATAAAAACCAACTACCCCATTGTGTGCATGAATGGGTCAATCACATATAGAATAACAACCTCCTAGGTAAGTTCTATGTTATCACTCCATCAAATGTTAAGCATCCACTTAAATTTAGCCTTCCATATGTCCATCAAACATGACTAGTTAGGTTAAAATTCTTTTGGAGTAACCCCATAAATTGAAAATCTCTAATAGACTGCCAAAATAGTGGATGAAAGTGAGCACAAAGTATTACCACACATAGTATCATGGGGAATATGGACAACCAATTTTATTTTTTATTTTTATCTATTTTGGGATATATCCTTCACTCCTTGGAGTTTTTCCATAAGATACGATATGTTTATGAATATCTAAAACTTCCTCTCAAGAAAAAGAAGACAAAAAAATCCAGTCCACCTAAAATAGATAAATTTAAGAGCTAGGTGGGAAAATATGGCAATGATGTTAATCTACACCATGCATCCCTTCCATATAATTATAATTCCAATTCATGCATTTGGTAATAATTGCTAATTTATCTCTTAGAGAGTGTCACTTTGGCTTCTAATGGAGATATGGGATTGCACAAATTTATCAAATGATTCCTCATTAAACGAAGGAGGATGTAGTGAACTTTTACATTTAGATACCAAAAGCAATCATAATCCACAATGTTAAATGCTACTAGGGTATATAACTCCCCAAAGGAGTATTAAACATAAAAATGAATTTTAAATGCTAGTAGTACAATATAAAATGCATGTGATAGAACAATTGGCTTACAACCATGCATTTATGAGATCTAGATAGGCTAGTGGATCACCTAATCCAACATGGAATACTATACCTTTTATCCTTCAATAAAAATGAAAAACACTTACAACATGAGCTCATCATGCACATCCCTTTAGATAACTCTCATTAAACTGCAAGAAAATAATTTCATTAATCAAAAGAAATTAATAAATACCAAACATGTCGTATATGGGATTTATAAAAGAGCATAATATTAAATAGAGTTACAATCAATATTAAGCAAAGTTTTCCCAAACAACTCGATGGATAGTAGGCTACTAAGGTATGAAAATATCATCTTGAGGAGATTCTATGCCATCTCCTTGGGGCTTGATTTACTGATTAATTATTTCATGTTTGCCACTAATCTACAATGTGAACATAAAATGCATGAATGACACCATAAAATTTATGTGACTTTAGTTCATTCACAATTTGTAGCAAAAATATATATATACATGGCAAAACCTAGGGTGTATGTACATCGACAAGTTCAATAAGTGGCAATTGTTCCATTGATTTAAGTATTTTGTCATTCGAAAAAGTTTGAATAAATATATATCAGTGATTCTTGGAGAAAAAATGAATATATAGTTCAACATAATAAATTTATATGTAACATGAATTATATCTAATATTGAAAGTGTGATTTTATAGTTCATTAATCATAGTTTCATAGAACATGCCTTGCCACAACTATGACTATCGTAAACCAAGGATTTCTTGATCCAGGTTCGGGTGTGACGAAGGACCCTTCCAAGACCTTTTACTTTCGTGATGTTCTAAATTTCATTTTGAAAGAACATTAATGAATACATATGTATGTTGTAAAGAGGAGGAACATGTCAATCATCAACACATGAAAAAATAAGCCGTTGATAATGGAGTTCGTCTAGGAGGGACTACGTCTCCCGGCCCCTGTGTCAACATGGTGTAGGCTGTTGCATTAAGTGCTATCAATAGTGATGATGTACATAGAGGTGATGTCTCTATCATATAGGGAAAATTCCCTCATGCAAGAGTGGCTCTAAGTGATGTTCCACTATAGGAACTCTCAGTCAAAAGACTCCTATCAGTATGACACAAAACTCATGCACGATGAGCATCCTGCCAAAATGGCATAAAAGGGATCTCAAGGAAAACATGCATGGCGACACATGAATATCCCATCAACATACAACAAAGGGATCTCAAAACACAACATGATGAATCATGACAATAAGTACATCACATAGATGATTCTGCATCACATCAAGCAGGAATCATGAAAATCAGTAAGAAATAGGATCCCACATCAAACATCAAGCAGGGACCTATATAGCACAAAGCATAAAGAAGAAGTACATGAACACAATGTATACCTCACAACTACGGGCCATTTGAAGAAGCAGATGTCAAACTGCTGAAGCTGCTCAGACCATCGATCTCACACCATCAATCATAGGGAAATGGTTGCTCGAACATGAACACTGACACCTACATTCCACTTAGAAAAGTGGCTGAAGAATAGAATGAGAAAATGAGAAATATGAATGCACCATTAGATTTGTGGTGCCGAATAGTGCAAAATCGACTGTCCAAAATTGAATTCTGAGAACTTGAGAATCTGAGGCTTAAGGAATCTTTTAGATTCCCCCTAGATTCCTCAAAGATTCTGCTCCATAGGTGGACTAGAAATTCGCAACTCTAAAGGTGAATTTGAGCTCACCATTGTGATTGCTATGGAAAACCATGAAAAATTACTGTAAACTTGACTATATTTCGACATGGAGAAAAATTACCTCCTTAGGAAAATTTCATGGATCATGGTTTCGCTCCCTATTTCTACAGCAATCATGGTTCCACCTGCAACATATTAAAATATTATGTGTCTCGAAAAATGTGTCAAGAGTCCGCTCTTGGTTCCATTACTCATGGTTTTGTAGTACAATCCTATTTGTTCTCCATTCCGCCACCTCTCCCCCATGCAAAAGAAGTTAAAGGTTTAAATACACAATGGCGACGGAGTTAACAAAGCCGACCCATGTGCCTCAATGGTGGAGGAGGCTATGAAGGTTGAGGTTGCAGTTTTGAATATCCGAAATAGCACTTTAACTTTTTATTTGGGTTCATTAACCGTTGTAATGAAGTGCGATGTTTGAGGTTGGTTTTGGTTCATACATGGTACGTTGTATTTATGGGGCTGCTTGCTTGGGGGCCAGCCATGTGGGCTGGGCAGGTTTGACCCATACCGGAACCCCTACCCAAGCTTCCTGCATCATTTTGGAGTGTTAATTCTTTTGGTGGTGTGGGCTAGGTCCACCAGAGGTGGCCCATGCCCACCCCATATTACAGATATATGTGGTGTGCAGTTGGAGGGTCCGGCAGGGTCATGGTCGCTAGCCCATAATTAAATATTGATTTGGTTTTATGGTTGGGGTTAGGCTGGTGGGGTTCATGGCCATCGGCCTTTTAATAAAAAAAATTGTTTGTAATTTTTGGGGTGTGACGACGGTGGTAGGGGTCATGGCCCCTTTAACTTCTTTTGCACATGGGAGAGGTGGTGGAATGGAGAGAAAATATGAGGTGTACTGTAGAACCATGAGTGATTGAACCAGGAGCAGACTCATGAAACGTTTTTTGAGACACATAATAGTTTAATATGTTGCAAGTGGAACCATGATTGTTGTAGAAACAGGAAGCAAAACCATGATCCATGAAATTTTCCCGAGGAGGTAATTTTTCTCCATGTCGGAATATAGTCAAGTTTATAGTTGCTTTTCATGGTTTTCCGTAGGGATCGCAATGGTGAGCTCAGATTCTCCTTTGGAGTTGCAGATTTCTAGTCCACCCATGGAGTAGAATCTTTGAGGAATCTAAAAGATTCCTTGAGCCCTAGATTCTCAACTTTTCAGAATTCATATTTTGGATAGTCGATTTTTCACTATTCGATGCCACAAATGTGATGGTACATTTCGATTTCTCATTTTCTCATTCTATTCTTTAGCCGCTTTTCTAAGTGGAATGCAGGTGTCAGCATTCATGTGTGAGCAACCATTTCCATGAGATTGATGCTGTGAGATCGATGGTCCGAGTAGCTTTAGCAGTTTGACATTTGCTTCTTTAGATGGCCCTTGGTTGTGAGGTATATGCTGTGTTCATGTAATTCTTCTTTATGCATTGTGCTACATAGGTCCCTGCTTGATGTTTTATGTGGGATCCTGTTTCTTACTCATTTTCATGATTCCTGCTTGATGTTTTATGTGGGATCCTGTTTCTTACTCATTTTCATGATTCCTGCTTGATGTGATGCAGAATCATCTGTGTGATGTACTTATTGTCATGATTCATCATGTTGTGTTTTGAGATCCCTTTGTTGTATGTTGATGGGATACTCATGTGTCACCATGCATGTTTTCTTTGAGATCCCTTTTATGCCATGTTGGCGGGATGCTCATCGTGCATGAGTTTTGTGTCATATTGGTAGGAGTCTTTTGATTGAGAGTTCCTAAAGTGGAACATCTCTTAGAGCCACTCCTGCGTGAGGGAATTTTCCTTGTATGATAGCGACATCACCTCTATGTACATCATTGCTATTGACAACACTTAATGCAATGACCTACACCATCTTGACGCCGGGGCCTGGAGATGTAGTCCCTCCTGGACAAACTCCATTATCAACGGCTTATGTTTTCATGTGTTGATGATTGACATGTTCCTCTTCTTTACAGCATGCAAATGTATTCATTAATTTTATTTTAAAATGAAATTTAACACATCATGAAAGTAAAAGGTCTTGGAAGGGTCCTTCGTCACACCCGGACCTGGATCATTTCTCCACATGGTTTGTAAAAGATGTTGCATATCTCTCATGATCCTGTTGTTCCATATTTCTTAGAACCTCATGTAAAACATTAAAAAATGGTCAATTGATCTGAAATTGATTGCTAGTTAACGTTGTGCTAGTATCATTTCGAGATATAAAATTTTATTTGCTTCGGTTTGCTTATCCATAAAGAGTTTATCCGTGAGCATGTGATTGTCAGTTCATCTAACTTGGTGAAATTTATTGTTTTGCATGAACTTAAAAACATGAATTTAAATGTCTGAACAATAGCATATAAAAATAAAGCAAGCACAAATAATAGAGCTCAATACACAATTTTTTGTTGAAGGAGTTCACCCCTCTTGGGCTACATCTCCTTGGTCCAACTTCATAGTGTGGTATTTTGTATTAGCTTCAATAGTGCTCAAATTTTCATTACATGCATCCAATGCTCTTAGAACCTATTCCAATGAGTTTAAAACATTCAAATATATAAGAAATGATTAATTTTTTATTCAATTTGGTTACCAGATACTCTAGGAATGGCCTCTAACACTAGTGGACCTAGGCTCCAAAAATATTCAAGTGAGAAAAAAAAACTATAGATGACCTCTTCTGCCTCTGCAACCTTCTCCAATGAGTTCCTAGCATGCCAATTAGCCAAAAATGACTATTCATTTTCAAATTTTGGCTGAGAATTGCCTCAGTTATTTCAAAACCAATTTTTCCTACTTTCCTCCGCTAAATCTTGAGAGACTCTAGTTAAGTCCACTAAGTTTAGTGGTGGTTCCAGATTTGGTGGCTCTATCATAATTTCTTGCAACTTAATCAATAGATTAATTAAATTTAATCGTGATTAGTGGCACACTAATCATGCTTAGCACTGGCACCTAGCTCCTGGTTCGGGCGCATGGTCACATGGGGTGGGGGTTGGCCCACAGGGCTGGCTCCCACCACCCCCACTGTCAGCAAAAAACACGTGTTTACTTAACAATTCACGACAACATATTTCAAGTCTTGTTGTAGTGATATGTTGGTAATGTATGGTAGTTATGCAGGGGAGGTCATGGGTTCCATTCCCCGCCTTCTGCTCCTTTATAATTTTTCCATATATATATATATATGCAACCTATAGTTTGACACTTTGGTTAATGTGCCATAACATATATATATGTGGATTTGTAATGTTTGATTAATATTTAATTAATAGTTTAAAATATATATAATATATATTAATTATATTATAATATTAATTTAAAAGTATTATAATATCACATAAAATTATATAAAAAATATATAAGAATATTTAATTAAACAACTAAATAAAAATCAAATTCCACCTTAAAGGCCAATTAGGCAATTTCACCTTCCCTGGCAAAAACTGGTGAATCTGGAGGTGACACTAGTCATAACGTCACTAGCTAAAACTGGAGAATATTCTCTGCATGCTGACTCAGTATCTAGTCAACCCTAGTCAAACTTTGACTTTTTGACAAAACTTTCAGAAGCTCTAACTTTTCATATGATGTTAGTTTTTTACGGCATTGGAATCCTAGCAACGAACTCTATCTGTTTGTTTAGGTCTGAAGCAATTTTGAGCACTTTCATTTTTTATCTAAAAATACTAACCCCTCATCATTCCTCCCCATTAGAAGCCTTTTGGACCCAAAAATCTCTCTTGATCACTGATTATGTTGATGAGGGGACTGTTCCCTCATCCTTCCAGTCTTTATCCATTGAAATTTTCCTAATTTCATCATTTGGAGCTTTTCATAAAAATTCAAAATTTTCCTTGATTTCAACGACCATCTATTGCTGTCTTTGATGTTGTCATGCTGCAATATTTCTGAATTTGCCTAACAAAAATCTAATTTTGTAGAAAACATCTTGTTCCTACCTTTTTCATCAATCAAAGGAAACTTGGAATCTTTCTCACCTTTCACTTTGTCTGTATGGAAATCTTTAGCTACTTTTGCCTTTTACTTGAGTCCACTCTTGCCCAAGCTTCTTCACCATTGTAATGTGCCTTTTGGAAACTAGCAATTTTGTGAAACCCATGCCTTCTTTGCCAAGCTACTCTGTCCTCTTCTCTTTGACCTTTGCAACTTCTTGCACCCGCACCTTATTTTCAACATTGCTTAACACCAATGTTGGTTGCTGCAAATGTTTTTAACCTTCTTTCAAAGGAAACCTATTATAGCTTAGAAACAGCTCATTACAAATATAAGAATCTTTATGAAATGTATTATTGAAAACATCTCTTTGTTTGATAATCAATAATGTCAAGTTCTGACTTGCATTCACTAGCCTCTTCATTTGCCCTGCATTAACTAATGAAATGTTCAGTTTCCCGTGACGAGCTCTCACAATATACTTCACTGCATGTTTAAGAAAATGATATTTGTGCTCATAGCGATGAAACACTAGTTCCCTATCATACAAATATGGACTTCCTAGGACAATTCCATAAATGTCAAGCGGAACCATGTCTAACTCAATTTCATCAATGAAGTTTGTAGCAATAGGAAATCTAAAAATGCATTTCCTTGAAACCTGTAAATTGGCATCCTTAACTATCCAACCCAAAGGGTATGGTTTATGATGTGGTATGGTTTCAAGTTTAAGCTCTTTAACTAAGTCTTCTGAAATCAGGTTTTCTTGTGATCCACTATCAAAGAGTGCATCAATCTTGGTATGATTTTACATTACTCTAACAATGAACAACTCTTCCCTTTTGTCTTCATTTGGAGTGTTGTTGTGACTATTTGAGGAATTAGTACTTTCAACATGTTGACCTTTCAAACCCATAGCTGTAATTTTTGTCTCATCTCCTGAATCTGACCCTAAGTCTTTTTTAGCTATAGCAAAAATTTTTGCCTTCTCTTGGCTTTCAATATATCTGGTTTTAAGTTTGGATGAAGTCGCCAACATTATTCTTCATGATGGCCAGTCTTTGAACAATTTTTGCATGTGATTTTTTCCTTCTCTTTTTTTATACTTTCATTCTTTTTTCCCTTCCATTTTCCTGCCTTCTTTTTTACCTTACCCTCACTTTCACCTTTCTCCTCTATGTTTTGTTTTCCCCTTGCCTCAATATGCATGGCTTGCACATATACTTCATCTAAGTTGTTTGGGTTAAACATAAGGATAGTATGTTTCAAATCGAAATGTAAACCCCCAATATATTTCAGGAGTGTATCTTGGGAATTCAAATTCACTCATAATAATAAATCCCTCTCCCTAAACTCCTGAGTATAATCTTGGAATGTTTGACCTTTAAGCTGCCTAAAATTTTGTCAACTCATAATGGATTTTTTCATATAGGCTAAAGGATAAAACTGTCTTTTAATTGCAAAAACAAATTCAACCCAAGTAATGGATATCTTACCATGGATTCTCATTTCCTCTTGAGTCTTTGCTTCTCACCAAACTAGTACAACTCCTTCTAGCCTTAGTGAAGCCAACTGGATCTTCATGTCATCTTCTTGAAGGTTTTGAATTTTGTAGTATACCTCCAACTGTTGAATCCAATTGTCCAACTTTTCTGCATTGACTTCTCCATTGTACATGGGAATTTCAAATTTTATGTCCAATTTGAGTAATGCAGTTTTTCCTTTTGGGGTTTTGGAATGACTATGGGTAGTGGTGGTAGTGGAATATGATGTTGCCTGAGATGGTGAAGATGATGAGGGAGATGATGAAGATGGTGGAGATGGAGGTGGCTTTCCACTATTCCCTTTGGAATCCTTCTTCTCATGATTTTTGTCCTCTGAGATTCCTTCTCCATGTGGAGGCTTAGAACTCTCTCCAACCATTCTAGTGTTCCTCTCTTCATAGAGGACTTTAACCATCTTAGTCAAAGTGTAGAAATATTTCTCGAATTATTCCTCTTCTAAATAGGTACCGTCATGCTCTCTTTCTCCAAACATAATAGCTATGGATTCAGGCTTAGAAATTTGTACTGATTGTACCTCTTCAATCACTCCAGCCTCTTGTGCAATCTGTGCCTCTTTCAACTGATGGAGATGGAACTTGAGGTGATTTAGGTGCTGCCTTGAGTGGTCCTTTGGGTGAGGATGATTCTTTCTCAACCTTCTTCCATGTTTTCCTAATCTTAGGACTAGCTATCTGTAGCTTCCCTTCTCCTCTCTGCAACTTCAGCCTTGTAATCATAACAACAATTGCAACTATTAAACCTTTCAAGAAAATCAAGCAAGAAACCTTATGCTTTGATACCAACTTGATTTGAAATTGATTGCTAGTTAATGTTGTGCTAGTATCATTTCCAGATATTAAATTTTTTTTGCTTCGGTTTGCTTATCCATAAAGAGTTTATCCATGAGCATGTGATTGTCAATTCATCTAACTTGGTGAAATTTAGCATTTTGCGTGAACTTAAAAGCATGAATTTAAATAGTTGAACAACAACATATAAAAACACAACAAGCACAAATAACCGAGCTCATTACACAATTTTTTGTTAAAGGAGTTCACCCCTCTTGGGTGACATCTCCTTGGTCCAGCTTCATAGTGTGGGCCTTTGTATTAGCTTCAATAGCGCTAAAATTTCTGTTACATGCATCTAATTCTCTTGGAAACTGTTCCAGTGAGATTAAGACATTCAAATCTATCAAAAATGACTATTTGTTTACTCAATTTGGTTAGAATCTTCTTTGGGAATGACCTCCAACACCTGGTGGCCCTCAACTTCAAAAATATTCAAGTGACAAAAAACACTTGTAGATGATCTCTTTAGATTATGAAACCTGCTCCAATGAGTTCCTAGCATGCCAATTAGCCAAAAGTGATTGGCTGAGAATTGCCTCAGTTATGGGAAAACCAATTTTTATACATTTCCTCCGCTAAATCTGGAGAGACTCTAGTTAAGTCTACCAATTTTGGTGGAGGTTCTAGATTTGGTGGCTCCGCCATAATTTATGACAACTTAATAAACAAATTAATTAAATTTAATCGTGATTAGTGGCGCACTAATTTCACTTAGCGCTGGCCCCTAGTTCCTGGTTTGGGCACATGGTCACATAAGGTGGGGGCTGGCTCGCAGGCCTAGCTCCCACCACCCCCACTGTCAGCAAAAAACATGTGTTTAATTATCAATTTGCGGCAACATATTTCAAGTCTTGCTGTAGTGGTATGTTCGTAATGTATGGTAGTTATGCGAGGGAGGTTGTGGGTTCCAGTTCCCCTCCCTCTACTCTATAATTTTTCCATTTATATATGTAACCTATAGTTCGACACTTTGGTTAATGCACCATAACATATATATATATATATATATATATAGATATATATCTGTGTGTGTGTTGTGTGTGTTTATATAATTTAAAAATTATATATAATATCACATAAAGATATATATAATAATATTTAATTAAATAACTAAATAAAAATAAAATTCCACCTTAAAGGCGAATGAGAAAATTTCACCTTCCCTAAGACAAACTGGCGAATCCGGAGGTGACACTTGTTACAGTGTCATTGGCTGAAACTGGAGAATATTCTCTTCATGCTGACTGGGTATCTTGTCAACCCTATTCAAATTTTGACTTTTGACCAAACTTTCAAAAGCTCTAACTTTTGCATACGATGTCAGTTTTTTGAACTGTTTGTGGCGTTGGAATCATGGGGACGAAATCTATCTAGTTGTTCAGTCTGAAGAAATTATGAGAACTTTCATTTTATTAGCTAAAATACTGATCCCTGATCATCAATTTTGTCCTCAGTCTCTGAATGCTTCCTCTTGCCTAAGCCAACTGATAATTCTCACAAAATGTCTTGAAAAACCTTCCTAATCTTCTCCCTTCCTTGAGCTCCTATGCTGGATGCAATATCTAACTCATGTCATAATGCAAGAACTCTAGGTGGATGAGGTGCTCAATGACATTCTGGAGCCCTGAATTCAACATCTTGCATAACATCCAATCATTCATATGTACGACCTTGCCGAACTCCATAGAATTCATATCTTGTATCTGTGTAATTGGGATCCATTTGCTCTCAAAAATTGATGTACAACATCCTCACCAAATATTGTGGCACTTCATCATTATTGGGGCGCTTTCCGTATGCATATAGGAACTTTTGATAAAGAAATGGTGCAATATTAAGGTTATTAAATCTTGTAACCTCAAACGATTTTTATCTTCAGGTTGCAAGTCAAACAATGAGAAGGCCATTTGTGTAGTGACCCTTTATTTCACTTATTTAAAGGAGTGCCTACGCATAACTAATCCTCTCCTCCAATGTATCATGTCATAAAAAAGTTCAATCATTTGTCCAACCCAATGATACGTTGCTACATGATTATCCAAACTATGCAAAAGTATTTGGAGATAATCTCTAGTAGAGCTAAAGTGATTTCTATTTTCTAGCTCATTATGAGATATTGATGAATGCACCTTAAAGTCATCAAGAATAAGAGTGGAGATGTTGCCTTCCAAAGACACCTCCATAGGAAAATCTAGAGGATGGGGGTAAAGAGGTTCATATTTTTCATTGTGAGCATATTGTTGGGCCCGATGACCTCTCGCACGATGACGTCCCACAACAACATGATCAAACCTTGTAAAATGATACATATTCACACACCATCTAAATATAAATTTATTTCACTTGGAAAATTCGTATTAAAAAAATGTCTACATTTATAATTGTGTGGTCCATGAACTCTCTCATTCTCTAAGACATGTAATTGCATCCTCCTGCATTTACCCACTTTTACAAGCTCTCCAGGGTAAACATGAGTTTAGTGTTACTATGATATGACCCGACATATAAGTTCTAGTTAAGGAAGTGGGGCATATAAACTAGAAACAAACTAACATCCCTCAGGGATTACAGATCACTTTGGAGCTTAACACCCACCCCAAGTGATCAATCCCAAAGCTAGAACCTTTTTTCAGTAGGTTTAGTCCCCAACCACACCCATAATACTACATGCATGCAGTTGGGAGGTTATAACTACACCTACAAGCCTGACTGCCAACAATTACGAACCAATTCCCTCAGTCCAATGTATGTGGTCACAAGATCTATGCCACTTTTTTTAGGCTAGCCTCCAGACCATTTCCCATAATTGCCTCTAACTTTCCAAAATCATGAAAACGATGATAGAAATGCTAAACAATCAAAGCATGAGCCAAATCTTGACCTAGGCATGCTTAATGCAAGATAGAGATTTCATAAAGTATATTATAAACATATAAGCTACAGGTTGTGAATGCATATATGATCATAAAATTCTGAACTTCATATGAGAATCGCCAAGAAGGATCTATTCTCTCTCTAGCTAGCTGCTATAACACATATTACCCCATGCATTCATCAACCATCCAATAACTTATCAAATAATGAACAAGATCCATTACAAGATTACATCATATAACCAACATATAACAAAAATAGAAACCATGACAAATCAACAATGGGATCACCATAATAATCAATACAAATGCTAATAGATAACAATAGGAAAATATGTCACATTAGAATATGTGAAAGGCAACCAAGTCAGGGACTTCCATGTACCATATGACCGTATTTTGGCTGAACCAAAATCTCTCTTGCAACCAATCAACCCCATGCCATATTCCAAGCATGAATGTGGGATTATAAGGGTTAAACCAAAATAAAAACAACTAGGGCTTCCGAATGTTGGGTTGTGTTATATTCTTTCCACATAGTTAACAGGGGGTTTGAGGGGTACCCGTAACCCCACTTTATGGGGTCCGGGGCAGCGCCCTGGAAAATTT
>APFE031524580.1:49739-91255 GCA_000404065.3 Pinus taeda
AGCATTGTTTGATTGTTGCTAGACCCCTGTTGGGCTAGTAGGGATCGCCTCTATCCGTAGAGGGGATTTACCTCACCAACAACCTCCATCAACAAGGTTTTTCAAAAGGATTAGCAGATAGCAATCTATATATAAAAATTGCTAATGATAAATTGCTAATACGTGTCGTGTATGTTGATGATATCATCTTTGGTAGCAATGAAGAAGCCATGAGTCAAAAATTTGCTTTGGTGATGCAAAAAGAATTTTTAATGTTCTTCCTTGGTGAGCCGACATATTTTCTTGGTTTACAAGTACAACAAAATAAAGATGGTATCTTTTTATCACAAACTAAGTACCTCAAGTAGATCTTGAAGAAATATGGCATGGAAGATTCAAAACTAGTATGTACCCCTATGGTAATAGGATGCAGCCTTAGCACAAATGACGATTCAGTAGGAGTACATAAACCAACCTATAGATCCATGTTTGGTAGTCTGTTCTATCTGACAGGTACCCGACCAGACATCATGCATGCAGTAGGAATAGTTGGAAGATTCCAGGAAAATCCAAAAGAAGCACACATTTAGGCGGCTAAAAGGATTTTCAAATATCTTCAAGGAACAAAAAACTATGGCTTATGGTATCCTAGAGATACAGATCTCACACTTCATGCATATATAGATGCATATTGGGCAGGAAGCGTGGATGACAGAAAAAGCACTAGTGGTGGTGCATTATTTATGGGTTCTAGATTAGTATCTTGGTTTAGCAAGAAAAAAAGTTAAATTGCTTTATCTACAGCTAAAGCAGAATATGTGGCTGTTGCATCTTGCTGCACACAACTCCTTTGGATGACGAAAAATTTGCAAGATTTTCAAATCACTTGTACTCCACCTATCTCTATTTTATGTGATAATACATGTGCAATTAGTATTTCAAAGAATCCTATCATGCATTCAAAGACCAAACACATACCTATCAAATATCATTTTCTCTGAGAACATGCTTGAACAAAAGGTCAAATTGGAGTATGTTCCCTCCTAGGAACAGGTTGTTGATATACTCACCAAACCACTACCCAGAGAGACATTTGAATACCTTAGACAGAAGCTGGGAGTAATTGATGCATCATCTTGCTGTTGAAACTTGTCTATTTCAGAAAGAAGTAGTTGTATGAGAGTTTCATGTGGAGCATCTATGTACATACACTGGTTTCTGTGGATACAGTCGTGTTTATGTTGATTTGAAGACAAACAGTGGGTCAGGTTCAGGATGAAATGAGTATGATATGGGTCTAACAGAGACCATCTGGCACAGGTTCAGGGGGAGAATATATACTTCTAATAATTCATTGTTGGCATTATCTTAGAAGATCTTGGTTCAAGTTCACAGTTGTTTTTGTTTTCAGGTTGAACAAGTGCAGAGGGAGAACATGGTCACTGGTCTGAATGATGATTAACAAATGTTGTTGATGATAGTTATTGATAACTATCATAGTCTTGTTGTAGATATTTCATTTCGATGTCATGTATGTCTTTTCTTATCAAGGTCATGTAATGACCTACTTTGGTTTCCCCACTATGCCTAGGATGGATGATGTAATGCTCTTATTTTATCATGTGTAAACCTTTGGTGTATCCCCACTTGGTTGGGTGGATGAGTCAATATTGGTATATCCCCACTTGGTTGGGAGATGGATGTATGTCTATGTCTTTGGTGATAGGAAGGTCATTTATGATGTATAAAGTCATGTTTCTTCTTGTATAACATCTTCTTGTAGACCTTGCCTATAGTCAGGGGGAGCATGGACAACACAGCAAAGCAGAGAATTCAACATGTACTCAGGGGGAGCATAACCCTTTGCACTTGATGAGAAAGGGGGAGAATGACTTTGAGTGACTTGAGGTTGCCATCAAGTCCATAGGGGGAGATTTTTGGCATTATGACACAGGCTCAACGCTATGACACAGGTTTTGTCCTTGATGGAAACTCACTCAAATGACAATCACAGTTCAGGCTCTCAAAATGAAACAAAAAAAGAGATATACACAGGTTCCTCTTAACCAAGTTGTGTATACACGCGGGTTCGATGATCAAAAGGCACGTATACATATGCATGCATTTTCATGCAAGGAAAAGCACGTACATGTGGGAAAACTTATTTTTGGTCCATGGTATTTAGTTCTTGGTGTTTGAACCTATGGTTTTGGACCATGGTATCTTGTCTGAAGTGTTGAACCCAGGTATTTGGTCCAAGGTAACGGTTCTAAGTGATGTTGGTCCATGGTATTGAGTAAGGCCTAAGACTATAAAAGGAGGAGAAGATCATTAGGCAAAGGTACTCAAGCATTGAATATCTTATGAAGAGCAAGATCTAGAATTGGGTTATGGTGCATAGCTGGATCTGAACCAAGGAGGAACCTGAGCGCTAGAAGAAGGATAAGTTCTATTGTTGGGTTAAGATCTTAAGGCTTGAATAGTAGTATCTTTGTGTGATCTTGATCTGTTATATTTGGTACATGACTTGATCTATAAATCTGATAATCTGGGTATACCTGATGTCTAAATAAGTGAAAAGGGTAAACTATCTTTTATATATCTCTACACAGGTTTGGCACAGTAGAGGCGTGTATATATGCTAGTTCAGTGAGTCAAAACAACGTATACGTTAGTTGGACTTAATACAGAAGCGTATGCACACAGGTTCTACATAATTAAGTAGCGTACGTCTCATGAAATATGTTTTAGCTACTTTTGTTTATTACTGCAGTGTTCTGGGTTCAGGATTGGTTTTTGGTTACTGTTAATGTATTCTGGTTATAACATTTAGAGAAGTAATTGTTTGATTCATAAAAGGAGATTGGTTGATGTAGATATATTTGATGTTTGATTATTGTTATTGATGGATCCAGTCTGAAAATTTATGAAACGTGGTCCCTGAAGAAAAGAGAAGGTTGTAGCCTTCTGTAGGTCAGCACCTACGTACTAGTACATCAGCTAGTACAAGAGCTAAGGGGGTTGTAGCTGCCTTCTAGGAGAAGCTGGAGAATGAGAGAAGGTTGTAGCCTTCTACAGGTAGAGGCATGCGTACTAGTATAAGGCTACACCAGTACAAAAATATTGTAAAAAGAAGTTTCTTATTAAAAGAAGATAGAGACAAATTGCAGTAGGTGGTTTTCACCCACATTAGGTTTCCACCTTATATCTTGTGTTCATGTGTGCGATGATCTATTTTGTTTTACTGCACCTGTTTACTATTCTTATGGTTAATGAATTTCTGATGCACTAATTAAAGATCAATAATTAATAGACCATAAGTTTACTGATATACGCTGGTTGCCTTAAACACAGTAGCGTATATACGCAGTTTCCCATAACTGAAGTAGCATGTAGAAATCTGACTGTGATGAAAAGTAATTGATTTGATAATATTGATTCAGCCCCCCTCTCATTATTATTTTCAACAGGACCATGGAATTGTATAAAAAGGAGGGTCTTAAAGAGTCTAAGGGAGTTCATTAGTCATGAGTCATTGATGTAATAGGTTGGGGAGAGCTAAGAGTGAGAGTCTTAGCGGAGAAGGAGGCTCTGCAGCTGAGTGTACAGAGACCTAGGGTAGAAGTCCGCAGCTGAGTGCGTGGACCCCTACAGCTATGTGTGCAGGGTGGTTAGAGTCTATATTGAGAATCTGAATGATAAATAAAGAAAAGTGTTCTAAACTTACTGTGTACTTTCAATCTGTTTAGCATTATTTTACTCTTGTTTTGAATGTTGCGATTAATGCTATGTTGAATGTTAAGTTTCAGATATAATGTTAATTTGATGCATGAAAATATATATTTCCACCTATTTCATGAACGCAAGTAAAAATATATGTTTACATGAGGATAACCTTACATGTATGGTAAAGTTGGCTAATACTTAAGAAAATTTGGGGACTAAATTAGTAACCTAGTTACATAGGTGCATAAGTGCCTGAATCTTAGTCTAGGGTTTACACAAAGGGCAATTAGGTGCGTAGGTCCTGAAAGAAGGAAGAGGAAGCACATTGATAAGACCTAAGGGCTTATCAATGTGTGCGAAGATAGGAGTGAGGATATAAAATCGACATCACGACTATCTCAAGGTGGGGCAACTTGGTTCCTGCATCCCCCCATACTGCTTCAGGTGAGACTTCAATCTGCACTCCTTGGATTGATGCTAAAAGGGCCAGTAGTGTAGGGATTTGCTTGGCTGCTTAACACTAAACCTAGGTCAGGGCCCATCAAGCCAACAAATGGTTCTGTTGCCGAGACTGAGATCTACATAATGAGATGTGTGATGTCGTATCATTGGAATCCAACTAAGAAAGAGATCAAAAAATGGTTGGATAAAAAGATTCACGAATTCGCGGCACAAGAAAACAAGAACCCTTGATTGATGAAAGAACAGTGGTTAGACAGATACCTATACACATAAATACATGAAACTTCTTCTGTTCCTTCTCAGTTGAGTTATATGAGTGGATTGCGAAGTTGGCAGATGACCAAGGAAAGGGGAGGCTTGACACTCCGTTTGTTTGGACACCAGAGTTAGTAAGGAGATTGGAAGCATTTGAAGATAAAATCATGTGCGCTATTGACCATTGGCTCGACCACATCATAGGAGGATTTGTGATAGAGTTCGTGGTCGATACCTCTGTTATTTACTACGAAGTAGAGCACCATTTATTTAAAGGACCGCAAGGTAAGTGATTAAAGTCACTAAATACTTGGATTAAGATGCTCTTGTGTGAATAGCAGGTTATGTGGTTACCTTGATGTTTGGAGCTACACGAAGTGGAAATTCTTTCAGGGACGGAGGAAGAACAGGTCCTGAGTATAGCCCACTAATCAAGCCTCCTTTTAGTGGTGACAAAGGAACAACACAGTCTTCTCCACTGAGTGTTGTTCAGTTGATAAGACAAGGGTTCCCGCAAATACCTACACCACCTCCCTCCTCATCCCATCCATCCACACCACCTCCATCCTCACCCCCAGCTCTCACCCCATCGCCCACACCACCCCCACCTCCATCGTTGTTCAACATGGCAAACTACGTAAAGCTACCTATATTCAAGGGCATAGGAAATGAAGATCCAGACTAGTTTTGGTTCATCATGAAGGCTATATGGGAAGCTCAGAGTATCATGAATGACCAGATGAAGAAAGCTACACTGGTCAGTGCTTTGTAGGACCACGCACTAACATGGTACATTAACTACAATAGTGATAACCTAACGTCCACGTTGGCAGATATCCAGGCTACACTGAATAGAGAATTTAGTAGACCTAAGTCTCAAGCACAGTCAACTGTGGGCTTCAAGAGATCATGATGAAGCCTGGGGAGATGCCCTAGGATTTGGACAAGAGGTTGAAGTGTAAAATCCATGAGGCCAACATGAACCTAACTGATGGGTAGCACCGCGAATGGTTCGTACCTCGCTCTTGCCCCGCCTAAGGGTTGCGCTATCACAAGATAAGATTGGAACCTAGGAAGAAGCTCTGGAAATCACGATGAGGCTGCATGAGACACCAATGCAGGATGCTAATCTGGGGGTTCAGCAGATTCATGTGTAGTTGCAAAAGATTTGTCTTGAAATGCAAAGTTTGAAGGACAAAACAACTCGGCCAGAGGTGAGAGAAGAAGTTTGGTTCCTAAAATGCAAGGGTTAGGGGCATGAAAAGGATCAATACCCAGTCTTCACGAACTATGTTGCAGCAGGGGGGCCAATGCCTCTACGGCTGGAGGCTCCGGTAGGGCCAAGTACAGGGCTCGCACGATGGTGTGCTATATGCCAAGTGGCTGGGAAACATGCAACCAACAATTTCCATTTACTGCAGAAATTCATACAAACACAACAACAACTCTTTTGCAATCTTTGTCAATTAGTAGGTCACGATGAATGCAATTTCCATAGTTATGAATTAATTATGGACAGGACACCTGCATACAGGGTGTAGGTAGAAACGCAACCTCCGAACCAAGGCATTGGGGAACATGAGGTGAGTATAAGGGGGACGGCTAAGGTCGAGGTAGAGGAGGGCTTGGTAGAGGTTGGGGATAGCTAATTTGTTACAATTGTGGAGGTCCAGGACAATACACAAGGGATTGTCTGAATCTGACGCCATTGTCATGGTGCGGCTATACTTAGATTGACAATGTGACTGAGGATTGCCCAATACTATTGGCCAAGATTCACGAAAAGGGGGCGCAGCCTTTGCAAAACCTCTAGATGGTGAGGGTTGAGATTCATGAGGAAGACACTAAGGTAAACATTATGCTGCGAAGTGGAACCACGACTGGGGAGGATAAAGGCAAGTAGCATGCAGAAGGCAAATGGGTCCACAAAGCACTAGAAAAAGAGACTGGGTTTGATTTGGGGCGCGCAAAAGAGACATTTATGGAAGTAAAGAAAAGCTTCAGTTAGGCCTCTACCTCAGGAAGTTAGGATAAACTAGTTGAAGAAATGGACCCATCCATGATTACCACATTCTTGGAGACCTGCATGAAACTGCTCCAAAATAGTAAAGCTGTGAAGGGCATGTAGGAATTGATTAATCAATGCGTTGGTCAGGATGGCACTTCTGGTGAACTGCACATGGTCAAGAAGCTTGGCAAGCATAAGGCAAGGACTGGAGACTCACTGCACAAATAGGGGAATACGAAATAGACCAAGTTATCCTGGATTTGGAGTCCAACGCGAATGTTTTACCAAAGCAGACTTGGGAAAGAATGGGGAGACCTATGCTATAGTGATCTCCGATCCAGTTAAGGATGGAAAATCAACAGAAAATTATCCCGATGGGGAGGCTGCAAGGGATAATAGTTGACATCGAGTGCACGAGCGCACTAGCGAACTTTGAAGTAATAGAGATTGTGGACGATAGCAATCCCTACCGTGTGCTCCTTGGAATCGATTGGGCCATTGACATGAATGGGGTAATCAACCTGAAGAAGCAAAAGATGATTTTTGAAAATAAGTCACTTTGTGTGGTGGTGCTGTTGGACCCTGCGGAAGGACCGCACTATAGATAACCCGTCCGAGATTATGAAAGTGATGACGATCTTTATCAGATTTACAAGATAACAATGTGAGACTAGGATTGGGTAAAGCCAACAGTATACGGATGTATTACATGGGACTACGAAAGCTCCTACATGTTAGATTTGGACGAAGAATTAGAGCATTGATAGAACCATCTGCATGAAGTATCTATGCTACATTGTAATATGATGACCAATTCATTGCGCTGCATGTCATCCAAAGTTAGGGATCTGCCTCAGTATGATGGGCTAACTTATGTTGATCACTTTATGTATCCATTTGAGAGAGAAGTGCCAGAGAAACATCGCTTCTAGGCCTTTGGCTGGGTATTGCACGCTATGCCTGCAAGATGGTGGGGTGCGCACAAGGATAATTTTGGTGATTGGCATGACTATAGGAGGATGACGAGAATACATTTTGGATAGCCAAAAGTGTAGATGACAGATAAGTATGATAGAAGGGATGATCTGCATTATCACCTGACCAAATGGATTAAGGCTTATGGAGCAGAGCCCTAGTCTAAATGGGTGCATCTGTTTTGTCATATCTTGGACATCATACCAATGAATTGATACTTGGAAACAGAGCTCTGCCATGGCACTAAAGAATGGGACATCTTGTGCCAAGGGTTTATAGTTACATTCAACTTTGAGGATGGGTTTGACTGTACTAACATGGTGCTACAGGAGGTTAAAGAAATGATCTTTAGGATACCGCAAGATCCTTTGGACCTGGTCCAACCTGATTGGACTACCCAGCTGAGTCACGTGCTAGAATGCTATAACATGAGTGTTGAAGAAGAAGACAAGGATCCCATAAATATTAATATTCCAGAAACTGAAGGTCACCGGGAGGTTGAAGGTCTACAGATAGAGGATCCAGACATAACTACACCACCAAAAACTAGGCAGGTCAACATTGGCATAGAGGCGGAACAAAAATTTGCAAATATTGGGGACTATTGGGATGATACGATAGTAGACAAGGTTGCTAAGCTCCTTTGCGAATATCAGGATTTATTCCCCACAAAGTTTTTTGATTTAAAAGGGATAATAGGAGACCTGGGTGTCATGAAGATCACGCTAAAACCAAACATGAAACCTGTACAAAAAATACCTTATTGCCTTAATCCTAAGTATAAGGAAATGGTTCGCGTTGAGTTGGATAAGATGCTCGCGGCAGGAATTTTTGAACCAGTGGAAGAATCTAATTGGGTAAGCTCGATAGTGGTTCAGGAAAAGAAATAGAAAGAAGAAATAAGGATATGCGTGGATCTCCGAAAGATGATTGACAATTGTGTGCATGATCCTTTCCTGACCCCATTCACTGATGAGGTCCTGGATAATGTAGGTGTCCAAGAAGCATACTCTTTCTCTGATGGGTTCTCTAGGTACCATCAGATCAAAATCATGCCTGGGGATAGTAGCAAGACGACCTTTGTGACTGAATGGGGATGTTTTCAGTACACCGTAATGCTTTTTGGGCTAAATAATGTGCCATCTGTTAGCACCTAAATCTACCTTAGGCTGAAGGAAGGCAAAATTCAGGGTAACCACAAACCACGCTCAGTTTGGTAGCTAGCCCTACCAGAATAGGAGAGGGCTCTCTCCGAGTCACGCTTAGTGAATATATAAATGATATGGCCTGAGATGACTTACAATGAAATATTGATCTTAGGCTAGTAAGTAAATATGGATACAAGAAGTAATTTTTATGAATGACTGAGTTTCTGGGATGGTGTGGGACCAACGGATAGCAATGAGCAGAGAATTTAACACAAAGGCACAGATTACTTCGTGAGGCAAGACAAGTGGAAAGTCTAGAAATTTAGGTTTGAAATAATGCGGAATGGAAAGATTGCTTAGGAGGTTGAAAAGGGCATGGAAAACATGAATCCTTTTCAACAGAAGAAGAACACTGAACATGAAATTTTCCCACAGGCAGAGCAATAAAAATGAATTCTACCTTATCTAACTTAGAAAATTTCACTGGAAATGAATATGAAATGAACTGTGAAACATAACGAAATACATATGAAACATAAGAGAAACATTTGCTACACTGACAACCACATGAATCTCATGCAACAAAGCTGCTACCTTTCATTAATCCTCTGTCAAAATATATAATGAAGAAATAGAGTTTCTTTCCCACAGTCTCCCAGAAATTACAAGCCAACCCTTTGCAAATGGTTTGCATACAATAAATAGAACATGCCATGAGGAGATAGAACGACCAAGAGTTGGGGAGTTTCTCAAGTCATTACAAAATGGAGATGGAAAGCCAACCATTAGCTACAGGTGCAGCGTTACAAAAATGACAAATGGCTTCGGTGACTGTTTGCCTTCCTTTGCCACTTGGATAGAAGCCAAACTCTTTAAAATTTGCCTTAGTTTCCAAAAAAAGTGAAGTGTAGATGAGCGGGCCCACTTGGAGAAAGTCGCGAATCGAAATTTCGCGAAACAGAGGTAAATTTGGCCCTCTTCTCTATATGCGTCGCGCCCAGTTCTATATGCACCTTGCCACTTTGGAGTCTGTTTTGAGGTAGCCGTGGGAGTCCCAAATATGCCCAAGTGTGCTTGTTGGAAAGCATGGCCTGTCTACTTTCTAACCCAAGTGGAATTTCTAAATTTGGTGCTCATTTTCCCCTCTAAATCTTCATTCTCCGAAGATTGCTTCCTGTGTTTCAAAATAGGGGCAGAGAGGTCATTATTTGAGTGTTTTTGACCTCCTGGAGACTCAAATCATGCCCAAATTTATTGTCCAAGCACTAGTAGTCGTGATTTTTCATGATGAATCCACAAATACAAGCCATTTGTCATTTGGAGCTCCCAATCCTAAGCGTCGTGCCAGTGGCGCGGCACACAGGGAGAAAAGACCTGTGTTGTGACCAAAATTTTGCCATGTGACAAAAATTGCCCCACATTTCTTGAAATTTGGGCTGGAGGTTCTCTAAGAGGCACTATGCTGGGCCACAGAGGCTTCAGCCAAGATTCAAAGCCAATCTTTCTCTTTTTGCCTCTTTTGCCTCTTTGTTGCTTTGCTCAATTTTGCCTTCAAGCTCCTTATCCGAGCCTTCGAACTCATGTTCTGTGCCCTGTAATGATAAACCATCTGCCTCAGTATGGTTTTTTCCCTGTCGGCCTTCTCTAGCAGTCTCTCAAGGTGGATGTTGATGCGCTCGAGCCAAGACTCACGATCATTGTTAATCTCTTGCTCCAAGGGAGTGAGCTCGATCCTCCTATGCTGGGCATCTTGGCGATTCTCACGGATGCTTTGCAGCTCCATGATCTCGTGCTGGTCCTCAATCTATTTGTTCCTCTGATCCAAATACCTGATGATCCATTTGGCCCTCTCCAAATTGAGTGACAAGTCTTGGATCTCCGTTTTCCGCTCCTGGATGATCATCCTAAGTTTGGCACTCTCCACATCTGCATCATCATCCTGAATGAGGATGAAGTTGGCCTCTTGTTCACCTGATGGCCCCTCATCATGCACAGGCCTCTTACCCTTGTCCTATACCTGTGTTTTTGATGCCGGAAGTGAGGCCCCTTCCACCCCGGGTGGAGATAACACTCGCTTTGCTGCTGCAAACAAGTGCCTACTACCTCTCTGATATGTAACGAATACTGGCACAGTAGTGGTCTCATGGCACTCATATTGATGCAAAGGACCACCTATCTCATGCTCTGCCTCTGATAATACCTGTGAAGTGCTGAAAAGGTCACGGGAGATGAAGTCCTCCCAAGCAATGCCTAGCAATCCCAACTGGTGATCCACCAAAATCCGGATAAGAGCAAAGTGATAAACAATGTTAAGTTGCCGCTGAGGGGTCTTATGCTGCATGAAGGTGTTCATCCTCTCTATGTTCTTGCAAATGAAAAATGGGAGGTTCATCATCTGCACCCTGGTAAAGTGCATGAGCAACCTGATGTGGTAGGCATATAGACGAGAGAACCTCCCCTCACAGCTAAAGTACTTCCTGATCAATTTCATGAGCGGAGCATATTCATCTTTCAAGTATCTAAATGGAAAGAATCTTGTGAGCTGCCTCAAGAATTTGACCTTAATGTAAGGCTCGTAGTGTTGCCTATCCACCTTCTTTTTCTTGTGCCACTGTTCTCCAACATTCGGTATGCCGGTTGCCACTGAGATAGCTTTAGGTGTCAATGTGAAGGTGACCCTGGCCAAGATAGACTAACCTCCATGTAGGTGAAGCACAAAAAGATGGGCCAACTCATGATGAACTCTAACATTAGCCACCCTTTGACAAAATTCAAAACATGATAGATGCTGGAAACATGTCATGGCAAGAGGGCAGGCCTGCAATTCAGTGAGGGTAGTTTGCTCATCCCTAACATGTTTGCCACTGTTGTGATATCTCTTGGGAGCCGTTTCTTCCAAGGATGAATCACTTTGTGTCTCCATCTCATACTCTGATAAATGCTCAAATGCCATGACTATTGTGTGTACTGTACTTGGGCTACCCTTTGATGATGGTATGAAACTAGGTGTTTTTTGTGATATCTACCACCAAGGGGAACAATGAAAACAGGGAGTATTAGGAGGGGAATAATATGATGGGAATAGGGGTTATGGGGAGAAGTTTTGTTTAGGGATATGTAGGGGGGTTAGGAGATTTGATAAGGTAGGGTTTTGGGGTCTTGATAAGGTAGGGTTTTGGGGTGTTATGTTTGACCAAAGAGTGGAGGGAGAGGGGATAGGGTTTGGTAGTGTTTTAGGGTAGGGATAATAGGAAAAATGAGAAAGGGGGGATAGGGAAAAAATGGAAAGAAAGGGAAAAATGAGGGGTGAAAACGGGGCCTTGGCACTAACACCACAATTTTGCAACCCTAGCAACCATGGCTTTGATGTTTTTTTTAGTGGTTGGTTTTATGAGTTTTGTTGCAATTAAACATAGCCATGAACCACCATAACATTCATAAAATTTTATGAGCAAGCCATGATATAGAGCCTACTTGTTGATTTGAGGGGTTTCACAAGCAACTTGAGGAAATTTGGGGCAATTTCATGCCTTTGTGGGTGTGCACCGCGTGCCAAACCCTGTGCGCCGCGCCCGGTGTGTGCACCGCGCCTGTAGAAATTTTGCACTGTGGGGTGGCTCTGTGTGCGCCACGCTCTGTATGTGCGCCACACACGTCTGTGTGTGCGCCGCGCTCTAGAAAACAACTCCCACTCACTCTAAACACGCACTTTGCACTCTCAAACACTTTTCTATGTTTCTCAATAACCTTGATTAGCACAATGACCTTGTTTGCTTGTGGAAACCTCTATTTAAAGACTTTGAAGTCATGGGTTAAATTTTTGCTTCTCCAAAAACCCACTTTGCTAATGTTTGATTTTGGCTTTTTTCACTGACTCAAAGCAACACTGAATTTCACTTTTCCCTTTGAAATTTTAGCTCAAATGATGAAATTTGCGGCACTCTTTGTAGGGGTTGCATGACAGGGCATTTGGCCACAGAAATAATGAATGCACCTGAAGAAATCAACTGACGAATTTTTTGAAAATTTTACACAAATGACACTGTTTGACTTTTCTTCAAAACAGAGTTTTGAAGAACATACGTAATCTGTCACCATGACGATGAAACTCTCTGAATCATAACTTTGTAAGGGCCTCACTCTGGCCTGCATGGCTTTATTGGACATGTTTGAAGACCAAATTGATTAATCCCTAGACCTAATGATCGAAAATGACGTTTGTCCATTAAAGGACCAGACCTTGACTGTCATGGACTTTAGCGATCATTGACAAAAGACCTAAGCCAGCAAGAGCCAGACATGAGGGGAAATGACTAGCATGACCTTTTCCATCAGATTATGGCATGCCCCTAGCGGAATGCAGATGAGTGAATGGAGCGGGACTCCTAAAAATGAAATGCATAAAGAGTTTTGATCTCTGACGGAGGACTAACAAGACCAACTCTAACACCATCAATATTTTCGCGCATATTCATTGTGACATTTAAAGACTTCATTCATAAGTTTCTGAAGGAATAGTTTGATGATTGGACAATGTTTGGATTGGTCAAGCATCATGTGGAAAGTCTGCACTTGATGTTAGATACATGTCGAAGAGACAAGATCACACTCAATCTAAAGAAGTGTTTATTTTGTGTCCCTTTCAGGATCTTGCTAGGTCATGTGGTATGCAGAAAAGGATTGATGGTAGACCCCATGAAGATCATGATGATAATGAACTTGTAGGCACCAAGGAATGTGAAACAGCTGCGTGCAACTCTAGGGCATACTGGATACTATAGGAAGCTCACCAAGAGCTATGCCCAGATCACTATGCCCATGGAGAAGTTGTTGAAAAAGGATGCTACATTCTATTTGAATGATGAATGCCAGAAGAGATTGGATGTGCTGAAAGAGAAAATGGTCACCGTGCCAATCCTAGTCTTCCTGGACTAGAAGAAGGAATTTCATGTGCACATGGATGCCTCATGTATTGCACTAGGGGCCGTGTTGACACAGGTGGGTGAGGGGGAATTGGACCATCCTATAGCATTCACGATCAGGAAGTTGTCCAAGGCTGAGAAGAACTATTCCACTACAGAGTGTGAAGGACTAGCCATGGTGTACGCGCTCCAAAAGTTCAGGCATTATTTGCTAGGTGGACATATTAAGATGTATACAGATCATTCTGCATTGAAATATATGGTCAATAAGCCTGTGTTATGGGGGAATATCTGTAGATGGTTGTTGTTGTTCCAGGAGTATGACTTTGAAGTTATTGTGAAGCCAGGACGACTAAATGCGGGACTTGATCATCTGTTGCACATTGAAATGGGAGAGGGACCTACGAATTTGGAGGGAGGGTTTCTTGATGCATAACTCTTTGTAGTGTGCATCATGGACAATCACTTTGAAGATATCATACATTTTCTAATGATGGGAATTGCTCCAGAAGGGTGTACAAGCCAACAGAAGAAGGAGTTAGTAGTGCACATGGAAAACTTCTCCGTCATTATAGGGCACTTATACAAAATGGGGTTAGATGAAATATTGTGACATTATGTACTTGAATGTGAACGAATGTAGCATTCTTACGGAGACTCATGGAGGAGCTGTAGGAGGTCATTATGCAGGAAAAGAAACAATGCAGAAGGTTTTGTGTGCTGGGTTGTGGTGGCCAGCACTGCATAAGGATGCGAAAGGATATTGTAGAGCATGTGACGCATGTCAAAGGATTGGCAGGCCATCACAGAGTGATGAACTACTTCTAATGCCGCAGGTGACTTTACGACCATTTGAGGAATGGGTGATTGACTTTGTGGGTCCAATTCAGCCTCAAGGAAAGAAGACAAATGCGCGATACATCATCTCCATGACTGAGTACTTGACTAGGTGGGCAGAGGCACAACCTGTGAAGGACTACACAGGCATGAAAACAACAAAGTTTATTTTTGAATATTTATTGACAAGATTTGGCTATTCAAATATCTTGATGAGTGATTGCGATATGCACTTTCTTAACGAAACAATCAGTGCGCTGAAAGAAGAATTTCAGGTGCATCATCATAAGAGTATGCCTTATCACCCGTAGACCAATGGGATGGTCGAAGCATTCAATAAGATACTGGAGAACGCACTAATGAAGGTATTCAATGGTAAGAGAAATGACTGGTATGTGCACGTACCAGTGGTGCTATGGGCCTACAGAACGACTTGCAAGAAGTTGACTGGGCAAACTCCTTTCACGCTCGTGTATGGCGTAGAAGATGTGATGCGAATGGAATCCATTATACCGAGTCTATGCATAGCAGTACTCATAGGAATGGCAGATCGTGGAGATCTGGAAGAGAGGCTCGTGCAGCTAGTAGAACTTGAGGAGGACCAATTTCAAGTTGGATTTCATCAACCAATTCGAAAGGAGCACGAAAAGGCATCACATGATCAACACATCAAACTGCATACCTTCAAGGTAAATGATCTAGTCTTGTTATATGATAGTAAGTTTGATCAATTTCTAGGGAAATTTCAATTGCAGTGGCTAGGGTCATATGTCATCAAGGAGATTACCCATGGTGGAGCTGTTCAGTTGGTCAAATTGAATGGAGAACCGATTGAAGCCATACACCAGTGATCTAGCCAGATGACTATATGAGGGAAGCACAGTGTTAGCACCCTAGGCAGTTGAAAGGAGGTGCGGGACTATAAACAACACTGTCCGGGTTGGAGATCTACATGAAGAAAGAACTGTGCAAAATGAGGTAATGTCATAGAGTGCACAACAATGCATAGAGGGATGCACTACCAGGGGAGAAACCATGCAGAGTAGCTAGAAAGTGACCGTTAAAGTCACTGTTCATGATTTGACTACGAAAGAATTCCCAAATGGAGCGCGGTGGGCGGGGGGACATTTAAGTCAGAATTTATGGGCAAGATCTTTGGAAAACTACTGCCAATCTAGAATTAATGAACCGATTTTAGGGGGAATGGTCGGATTTGAATTTGAAAGTGCCTATAAATTACAATTGGCTATAAGGAAAAACACTTGGAATTTTGAGAATTAAGTTGTTGAGCTCTCAGTTACCCATGAATCATGAAGCATTCGAAGTTTTCCTAGCAAGTTTTGTGTTTGAGACATTGCCATAGGCGAATTAGGAGCTATTGCATAGCATTATGTCGATGCCCATTGAAACTATGAGCACGGAAGTAGTGACAGCCGAGGGTGATATTCCATAGGTGGCTATGGCAGCAGAAAGAGTTGCCCCAGAGGTTACGCCTGTAGAGATACCAGCTGAAGTACCGAAGTTGCAACGGTCTCCTAGACCAAGGATGACCCCGACCAAGGATGGTCCCAAGAACAAGAAGGGCAAGTAGGCTGCGCCACCGCAGCCATGCACACATCTCCTAGAAAACACCCGCAGAAGGATAAGCTCATCACACAAGAAAAGGGAAAAATTATTAAACTGCAGCCAGAAGAAGAAGAAATTGAGGATATCCCAATGGATGATGAGGATGTGGGGGTGGAAATGGAGGATTTGAGATTGAGGGGTCTCACCCCATCAATAAGTTTCCTTATTATGTTCCTCCATGCAGGGTAAAGACTAAGGTGCCAAAGACATTGATGAAAGTAAGGTCACCCTACACACACCCCTCTTGTTGGACCAATTTGTGTTCGAAGGACTGCGCTTAGGGTGTGTCCCCCTTTTGAAATTAGAAGACTGCAATTTAGCAGACACAAAGCCATTTCCTCACCTAGCAACGGATCAACTCATGCACCTTGTGTTCCACAAAACCACTGGAGTAACCACGTTGGAGCCACAGAAGTCATTGAGAGGTGTGGATAAGGCAGGATTGCTCAATCTGCTATGTGTGCTACATTATAACCATGCGCCCATCACAATGATGGTAATCAAGTAGCTGTTGTGCTTGGTACATGATGGGTGTTTGTGGCTGGGGGAGCCAATACCCATCACAGATATGTTGATCCATAGGATCATGCGGCTGCTGTACATGGAGGAAACTCCAACAATGATGTTTGGCGGGATGGCTAGCGAGCATGCCCTCATGAAGACCGTGACAAAGAAATCTAAGTTGGTAAAGAAGCCATAGGGTTATGCCATTTTGAGCATCTGTGACCCTGTGGTCAAAGTGGCCACACAACTCTTAGTAGGGAAGGTCATGGGAAAGCGTTGCGCGGACGAAGTGCTGGCACCAGTCGTAGATTTGGCAGCCCAATGCATAGAGGGAGTTCAATTTAATTGGGCGTGCTACCTCTGCAGTGAGTTCCTCATGAATTGTCGCGAGGTGCAGGATCTCAGTAAGACATTTCACTATGCATGGCTCTTGCTGTCCATAGTGTTGGTAGCATGGGAGCTACCCAAAGATAGTCAGTTTCCTTCAGTCGCGCCAAACCTACCAGAGGCCGTGAAGTAGACTTCGCTGTGGGCAACTAAGGATCCTCAAAGGATAAAAGAAAACAAGATATTTTGGACCTTAATTGAGATGAACATGCATATGGCCATCAACCGCAAGCCACGATTATCGCCTACTGATTTTGATATGCTGCAGGAGTACGTGGAATTTAAGGCTGACTTCCACCATGCCTCAATACGGGCATGAAAAGACTCTCAGTAGAAGTGACACGACTTGCCCTATTTGGCCATAGATGATGCAATTAGCGCTACCCTTGACCGTTGGCCGACAGAGTGGTGCACTGCCTCTGACTTGGTTGCGGGATTGAGCAAGACTACCACACAATGCAAGAAGGAAGAGGCCAAGCAGAAGATGGAACAACTGGTTGCGAAGAGGATAAAGGAGTTTGACGAAAAGGCTAAGGCAGAGTGCACTGCCACGCAGTAGTCGGGTGGGTAGGCAGGAGAAGAGGAGTGTGGCTCTAACATAGTTCAAAGGTCACCTTCACCAGAGATAGAGGAAAAAGAGGACGAATAGACGGAATAGGGAGAAGCAGAATTAGAGATGAATCCATTCCATATTAGGCACACAAGAGAGGTAGAAAAGGTAGGGCCATGGAAGAAGTCCAGCTAGCAAGATGTCTTTGGACCCAATCACCCTGATAGAGGGCGATCTGCATGATATAGGGGATGGAGTGTGGGATGCCACCATAGAATTGCTGCAACATTTTGAGCAGCATTAGTAGGCATCGGGGGCCATTCAAACAGGTTTGTGGGAGCTTCAAATCCATGTGTCACAAACTTAGACCACTACGATGACCACCAGTTTGGCCTTTGGCACCTCAGAAGCTGTAGGGATACTGCGCGTAGGAGACCCTCGAGCTATATTGCTGCTAGATGCAGCATTGACGATAGTGAACGAAGATGACAAGCCCACTGTTAGCACCCTCAAGGGAGTGGGGATTAACCAACTTGTGCTTCCAAACGAGGTGCCTCATCTTCTATAGGATGGAGTAATTGCGAAACTTCGGGCCCACGAACAGTGTGCTTTATAGGTAATCAATGAGCAAAAGGTCAACAACGATCAATTGGATGTGCAAAGAGACTCCACCATCAACCTTGTGACTAACCTCATAGATAAGAATCAGTGCCTAACTTAGGTTGTAAATGAAGCTTGCTAGACTGTCCTGGCGCTGGACATCCCTGAGGCTAAGCCAAATGATGTGTGGGCTCAAAAGCTCACTACGGGAGTGCACGATGCATGCACAAATTTGGCCAAGGTTTAACTGGAGCTAAATATCAAGATCACAGAATTTCAGCTGAAGGTCCATCCTTCAACTCTGTCGGAAGTCAGGGAGTAGTGCGCGACTGCTGTGGCAGACGTGGTAGTAAGTGTAGTGAAAGATTGCACAAAACTTTTTGAGCAGTCGCTTGAGCTACTCACCAGCCTACAAGAAGACACCAATGTGTAGAGGTTGGAGATAGAAGTGCGGGAACTACAATAACGCTACAATGAAATTATAGTGACAGCATGCACTGTCGCCATCACACAGAGACTCGCAAAGCTGTAGGTGGGCAAGACATTGAAGGAACATGTAGACACAACTTAGCACAAGGAATTCGTGCTAAAGGCTTTCTTGAAGCCTTGGTTGGATGAGGTCTACGTGATCACAACTAATATCGAAGGCAATTTGGATATTCTGCAGGAGACTCAGCAAAAGCTACAAGCTGATGGCACAAGACCAGCGATAGAGGAGTTGGTCGAAGAAATGAAGAAGGCGGTAACATAATGTGCTATCGATGTAGCAGTTTCCCATGTCAAGATGTGAGGTCTTCATCACAATATCTCCGCGCTAGCCAAGTGACTCGAGGGTGAGTCACCATGTTTTTGTTGGGGGCTTGTTGGGAACGAGTTCCTTGGGGGTCAATTTTGGGGTTACAAACCCAAGTTTTGGGGAAGAAGGCCCGAATTTTGTATGAAGAATGTAAAGTCGCTGCATGTTTTGGTAGTGGAGCATGAAGATACCTAAAGTAAAAAGTGGTTTTCCACCCTTAGTTTAGATAGATTGTGTTGGTTTTGGAGATCCACCCTTGGTCTACAGACCATTGGGTTGTATAAAAAGGAGAATTTTAAAGAGTCTAAGAGAGTTCAGTATTCATGAGTCATTGATGTAATAGGTTGGGGAGAGCTAAGAGCGAGAGTCTTACCAGAGAAGGAGGCTCTGCAACTGAGTGTGCAATGGCCTAGGGTAGAATTTTGCAACTGAGTGTGTGGACCCCTGCAGCTGTGTGCGTAGGGTGGTTAGAGTCTATATTGAAAATCTGAATCATCAAAAAAGATAAGTGTTCTGAACTTACTGTGTACTTTCCATCTGTTTAGCATTATTTTATTGCTATTATGAATGCTGCGATTATGCTATGTTGAATGCTAAGTTTCAAATATAATGTTAAGTTGATGCGCAAAAATATATGTTTCCACCTGTTGCATGAACAAAAGTAATTGTATATGTTTACATGAGGATAATCTTACTTGTATGGTAAAGTTGGCTAATACCTAAGACTAATTGGGGACTAAGCTAGTAACCTAGTTACAGAGGTGTGTAAGTGCTTGAATCATTGTCTAGGGTTGCACAAAGGATAATTGGGTATTGTCGTGGAGGTCCTCAAAGATGGAAGAGGAAGTACAGGGCTTATCGATCTGCGTGAAGACAAGAGTGAGGATATAAAATCGACATCACGACTCTCTTAAGGTGCGGAAACTTGGTTCCTGCATCCCCCCATACTGCGTCTGGTGAGACTTCAGTCTGTGCTCCATGGATTGATGCCGAAAGGGTCAGTAGTCTAGGGATTTTCTTGGCTACTTAATGCTAAACCTGGGCTAGGGGCCATCAAAACAAAACGAGATGTGACAAAATGGCCTATAATAGATTTCCCCTTAAAGTGAAAAGTCAGAAATAACAATTGATGACTGATGTTCTTTAACTTGTGACAAGTTGGGATCAAGAACAACTAGCAAGATAATTATCTGTTATAATAAATTTATATCATGATGTCTTTTTTGAGGGAGGCATACCCATTCTCAACATATAAGCTTAGAGTTACATGTAGAATGATAAAAATACACGTCCACTGATGACAAAAGGTAGACCAATGACTAGATGATTGTCTATATGTTCACAACCGCTATACATTGTGATGTTGTACTGATCTTGAAATCACAACCTAGATGGATGGAACTAGATCCAAGGTCTTCTATCTGATTCACACGATCGTCCAATGTATAATTCTGATCATGTGAATCAATGAGCTGGAGTTGAACATGGTAGATACCATCTAATTACCGACCAATGATGTAAGTTGTTAACAGATGTTAGAGAAACCACCGATGATGTTAATGGGTCTCAAGGTATTGTATTACACTCTATACGACGTGAATGAATGAGTTGAAGTTGAACAGCACACATAATCTATCAGTAAAAAAAAATGATGTAAACTTGTCAACCAAAGTGAGGAAACTTGTCAATGATGTATGCAAGCACCAAGGTACCGAAGGGTTATTTCTAATTCATCTTCTTGGATACTGAGTTGATGTCGATAGGAAGTGACTCATCGTAGGAGGGCCTTAATGTATCGCCCATCAACAAAATGAAATGGGTATCATGATTTGAGATAGAATGATAATGATATGGAATTGGATCAAGAGTGGTAGACATGGAATGAATTCTTAAGAGTATTGTAGCCGATATTAATTGAATGAATTCTCTTAAACATACCAGTAAGACTGAATGTAGTTGGCAGCATTGAACCAAAACAAAAAAATGGAGGCTTTGAAAAGTTATGATGAACTAAAAGACAAGTAGATTTCCCAACTCAATAGCCATGGAGATGAAGTGGAAGAGTGTCAGTTTCAAGAGCGACTCGCTTCTATTAACAAGTGGACTACCATGTTTTCCCAATTTCCCCAACCATTGATAGTCAATACCTCTTTATTTTTGACAAGCTTGAGGAGGATAAGATATGCTTGATCTGTATGTTCATCCCTTAGAAGAATCCCTCCAAGTTTATTTAATGAACCCTAAGAAAGAGTGTTTCAGTCCTATGATGATCAATAAGTCCATTATTGTTGGAAGTTTTATTGATTCCAACAAAGATCTAACTCGACGTCCTTTTCATGTTTAGAGAGTTTGAAAAATAGGTGAAAAGAAAAATCTAGATGTTCCTTTTCGTAGATGATATCTTAAGTATGAAATGGTATAAATTGATACTTAGGAGAACCTCTTAGCCATGTTCGACTAAGGTATTCCTTTTTCATAGTTAGTCTATCTCAGTATAGAAAAGGGTTAAACTTATACTTAGTAGACATCTTTTCATTTACTTTAACAAATTTGAAAAGACAAGTCCTTGAAAATCTTTTCATATTTTGGGAGTTTGAAAAAAGATAAAAAAGGACTCCAAGGGGTTCCTTTTTCATGAATTTATAGAGCTCAAAAAAGTGATAAAAGTATGATGTTTGGTCAAAATGATATGTTCAAAATAGGAGAAAATCCATCAAACAACTGTCAATAAGATCAACTGCAGTTTTATTAATGATCCAAAATGGATCCAATTTTGCTTCTATATCAAAATCTTCAAATGTAGTTGAAAGTAGGATCAAGTCAAATTTCTCGTTGATACTATTCCAATGGTGCAAACAGCACATAAATCCAATTCAGGATGAAGAAGTTAAAGCCAATCAAAGCTTTTGCGAAAATTAAGGAAAAAGTCAAAAAGTCAAAGGTCAACCAGGTCACCAAGATGATATCAATATGGCACGTGTTAACCTGGGAGTGAGTGATGGGTACTAGATGATGTCAGCAGAGGAGGTGATGTGTTGCAGTGTGATTGGTTGATATGTGCCAATCCAGTGCTGACATGTGGCAGCCTGGATTTTGCCCAATATTACCTAATTTCCAGAATTTTGGGGATTAGGGAGGATCGAACCCCTAACCTCCTAGAATGACTAAGTTTTCACCATAGTTAGCTCACCGGATGAGCTACTATGGTTCTTGATTATTGGAGTTCATGACTTTATATTTATGGTGTTGTGATTTTGTGGCCGGAAAAAGGCCAGACGGTCGGGGCCAACCCCACAACCACCGGACCTTTGATATATCAATTATCATATGATCGAACCATATCACATATATCACCACCAAATAGACCATATACAATGTAATACCATAACCACTAGTGGAAGGATGGGTGGGGGTTACGAACCTCCGATCCATGAAAACCTTATTTATGCAAGCACCTTCACACCTTTGGGCTAACCATTAAGCCAAGGGCGGAGCTTGGTAAACCAAGCCTCTAAAATTTTATATAAAATTTATGCAAGTGCCAAACAGTCAAACCACTAGTGCACAGAGCGAGGTGGTATTGTGCATACATGAGTGGTTTTGCAGAAGGCTAAGGTGGTTTTGCACATTCAGGGCGTCTGGAGGTCACATTGGCCAAATATGGGCAAGTTTATACTCATTTGACTCAAAATTTCTAGCTGAATGCATTGGTGAGGTCAATTTTCTCATTTGAGTCTCTATTTTTGAGCTCATACCTGTAAATAATTTTGAAGACAAAATAAAACGATCAGCACTGGAAGCTAAAGGACTAGGAGACGTAGCCAGGAAGTTTGGTGAACTCCTTTATTAAATTTTTCTATGTTGATGTGATTCGATGTGTTTTAAATTTTCTTGTGTGTTTATGTTATTAACAATCTTTTGAATCCATTGCACTAAATAACATAAGAAAACTTCTCATAAATTCTATAATACCTTTTTCATTAATGGATCAAGTGGTATCAGAGCGGCAAGGTTTTTAAGGTCTAACAAGATTGTGTGAAGATTTGAATGCTTAATAGGTTAAGGCTCGGACGAGGTGAAGGTGAACTTGTTGAGGTGAATCCAAAGATTGGAAGGGTCTTTTCACAAAGGAGGATGGCGGATGAAACCCCACTTGGGTCAGAATATCAATTCCTGGATAGTTTCATGACGATACGTGCAATGGTGGAAGAGATGTATCGCGAGTTTAAGAAAAACAAAGATGAAGGCACTTCATCACCTAAATACCAAGAAGATAAGGGAAAGGGGGAAATGCTTCCTCCACCATCTCCTCCATCATCACCATCATTGTCATCATCATCCTCTTCTTCTCATAAATCTATTACTTCTAAGAGAAAAAGAAGAAATCCTCTTTGATCAAATTAGCTGTAAAATTTGATTTTCCGATTTATGATGGAGAACTTAACACTGAAAAGCTTGAAATTGGAGAAGACAAATTGAAGTGTATTGTAGGGTGAAGAAATTTGTTTCAGAAAGGAAGAAGATCTAGCTTGGTAGCCTTTGACTTGGAGGAACCACACTTGTATGGTGGGAATGAAAGACACAAGAAGATCTCAAAAAGCATGGTAAAATCATTTCAACTTGGAATGAATTTGTTTTTGCTATTAAATTTTTTTTTTATTCTTTGGATTATATGCAACAAGCAATGATGAGTTGGCAAACACTACATCAATTAAAAGGTCAAAGAGTTCAAAGTTATATTTAGGAATTCTATAAGAGAGCTTTAACATTAGGCATATTATTGAACTCACTAGAGACATTGTTGAAATACATAGGTGGTCCTCATAGTTATTTGAGGCATACCATACTTATGTTTAATGCAACTAGGTTAGATGATGTATCGGTCCAAGCAACTCATCTAGAAGCTAGAGGAAAAAATGTAACCCATGATGCTGGGAAATCATCGAAACCTATTGAAAACAAGAATAAAGACAAGAAGAAACTTAAATGGAAGGAGAAGAAAACAAACATTGCGAAGAAAGATAAACCTTCATGCACTCATTGTAAGAAGGAAGGCCATGATGAGGCACAATGTTGGTCATTGCATCCAGAATTGAAGCCTAAGCAGTTTGGGAGTAAAGGATGGAAGAATGTTGTTACTATTCAAAAGGACTTGGGATCAGATTCAGGTGACGAGACAACTGTTACAGCTGTAGGTATAAACGGTGAAGATTCTAAAGCATCTACAAATACTTCTTCACATTCTCTTGATAATGATAATGATGAGAGGAAAACAAATGAGATATTTCACATTAGGGTTATTTCCAAGCATACTAAAATTGATACTTTATTTGATAGTGGGTTACAAGTTAATTTGATTTCTGAAACAATTGTAAAGAAGTTTGGTCTAGAAACAAAACCTCATAAAAAGCCATATCCCTTAGGTTTGGTGTGTGATAAAACTAAGCTACAAGTTACAAAACAATGTAAACTTTGTTTTTCTATTGGGTCAAAGTTTGTAGATGAGGTTTAGTTAGACATAGTCCCATTGGAAATATGTGGAATTGTATTAGGAAGTCCATACTTATACGATAGAAATACTATCTTCTATCGAACTGAAAATAAGTATCAACTCACTAAGGATAGAATTGAATATATTGCAAGGACTCTATGAATGGATGGTTATGCATTTTGGCTTAACTAACACTCCAACTACATTCATGCGAGTCACGAATGATGTATTTAGGCCATTCATTGATGACTTTGTAATAGTCTATTTAGATGATATTCTTGTTTTCAGTAGAACATGGGATGAACATGTAAATCATGTAAATCAGGTTTTAGATGTTTTGAAAAGAGAAAATCTCTATGTAAAACTGTCAAAATGTGAATTTGGCAGAACATCTTTGAATTATTTGGGTTATATTGTAGGGGGTGGTGAATTGAAGATAGATCCCTCTAAGGTCGAAGTCATTATAAATTGGCCTAAGCCCAATACTGTTACAGAAATTAGAAGCTTCTTAGGGGCAACACAATATTGGAGAAAGTTTATTGCTAACTTTTCTTTGATTTTAGCTCCTTTAAATGCTTTGAAAATTGTGAAATAAGTGTTTCAGTGGGGAGGAAAATAGTAGAAAGCCTTTGACACATTGAAGGAAAGGATCAGTACAATGTCGGTACTAGCACTGCTAGATCTTTAACATCGATTTGAGATCGAGACAGATGTAAGTGAATATGCCATGGGGGCATGCCTATATGCTTTCATTATGAGACATTCACATCAACAGTAGTTAATTATCCAACACATGATAAGGAATTATATGCATTAGTTCAGAGTGTTAAAAAGTGGAAACATTACATAATGGGTAAAGAAACAATCATACATACAGATAATCAACCACTACAATACTTACTCTCACAAACTAAATTGCAACAATCAAGACACTATCGGTGGATGGGTTTCCTACAACAATTTCATCTTGTTATCAGATATAAGAAAGGCATACATAATAAGGTTGCAGACATGTTATCAAGACCAATTATAAATGCATCCACAATACTTCAACATAATTCAGTAATTCATGAAAATTACATTGAACAATATGCTCAAGACACATATTTTAAGGATGTATATGCAACTTTAAGTCATGGCAAGCATGTAGAAGAACTAGATTATTTCATAAAGGACAAACTCTTATATCATTTGGGAAAGTTATGCATTCCACAAACTGAAAGAGTTAATATAATTCGAGAATCACATACTTCTCTCAGATAAGGTCATTTTGGTATAAGTAAAACAGTTGCACAATTACAAAGATTATTCTATTGACCACGAATGAATGAGATAGTTTCTAGACATATTAAAGGATGTACTATGTGTGCTACAAGCAAGCCAAGTAATAGAAAATTAGGCTTGTATACTCCACTTCCAATTCATTCTCGTCCTTGGGAAAGTGTTTACATGGATTTTGTTGGGGGATTGCCAAAGTCTATAAAGGGTCATGATTATTTGTATGTAGTTGTGGATAGGTTCAGTAAGATGTGTATTTTGACACCACATAATAAACAGGTCATAGTTGAGCAAACTGCAAAGTTGTTCTTTAAAAATGTATGGGTTCATTTTGGGTTACCCACTTCTATTGTATCCAATTGAGATTCTCGATTTTTCAGGAAATTTTGGTCAAATCTATGGGAGTTAATGGACACAAAGTTAAATAAGAGCATGACATTTCATCCGCAAACAGATGGTCAGAGAGAAGTGATCAACAGGACAGTGATACAGTTGTTTCAAAGATATTGCAGCAAGCATCCCAAACTTTGGAATGAGCATTTGTGTTATGTGCAACATACTTACAACCATGCAAAACATTCTTCTACTCAGAGATCTCCTTTTAAGACTTGTTTTGGTTTTATACCAAAGTCTCCCTTGGATATTGTCTTTGGTAAAGACATAACAGTTGATGGATGCAATGATGTGGACAAAGCAACCAAGTTCATTGAAAAAATCCAGGAAATTCACTAGATGGTACAGGAACAACTGGAAAGAAGCCAAAAAAAGTATAAGGCGCAACATGATAAGAATTGAGTTTAGCATAGTTTTCATGTTGGTGATAAAGTTTGGTTGTACATCAACAAATAAAGACAAAAAGGGGAAGGTAAGAAGTTGAAACCAATTAGATATGGTCCTTTCAAAATACTTGACAAAATTGGTAAAAATGCTTTCCACCTAGATCTACCAGCTTATATGCAGATCTATTCCATCGTAAATGTTGAAAACTTGCAATTGTATGAGCCTTCATTGATTAAAGATCTCGAAGAGCAAGGTCAGTTACCTTCCATTGAAGACCTTTTGCCCGAGTATCTCAATGAGCTATGGGAGGACAAGGACTTCGCGACGAGGAAATATTGAGTATCTTTTAGTGGGACTCAAAGGTACAAATCTAAGTAAAGCATGATGGATAGATATTGAAAAAGTTAAGAAACTTTATCCTCATTTACTCGATAGCTAGAACAAACTTTTGGTGGTCCAAAAGCTTCCAATAGGGAGGAGTGATCCAAAATGGATCCAGTTTTTCCTCTAGATCAAAGTCTTCGAATTTAGTTGAAAGTAGGATCAAGTCAAAGTTCTCATCAATATGATTCCAACGGTGTGAATGGCGCGAAAATCCGAGTCCAGATGAAGAAGTTAGAGCTAGTCAAAGTTTTTGGGAAAATTAGGGCAAAAGTCAAAAAGTCAAAGGTCAATAGACAATGTTCAATAGTCAACAGTCAACCAAGTCAACAGGATGATGTCATCATGACACGTGTCAAGCCAAGAATGAGCCATGGGTCTTGGATGATGTTAGCAGAGTAGGTGGCATGTCGTAGTGTGATTGGTTGATATGGGCCAATCCATTGCTAACACATGGCAGGCCGGATTTTGCCCAATATTACCTAATTTCCAAAATTTTGGTGATCAGGGAGGATCAAACCCCTGACCTCCCATAATGGCTAAGTTTTTGTTGGAGTTAGCTAACCTGATGAGCTACTATGGTTCTTGATTATCGAAGTTGATGACTTTATATTTATGGTGTTGTGGGTTTGTGGCCAGAAAAAGGTCGGAGGGTCAGGGTCAACCCCATGACCGCTGGACCTTTGATATATCAGTTATCATATAATCGAACCATATGACATATATCACCGCCAAATATACCATATACAATGTAATATCATAACCAACGGCAGAAGGATGGGGGGGGGGGTTTCGAACCTCCAACCCATAAAAACATTATTTATGCAAGCACCTTCACACCTTCGAGCTAACCATAAAAGCCAGGGGTGGAGCTTGGTAAACCAAGCCTCCAAAATTTTATTTGAAATTTATGCAGGTGCCAAACAATCAAACTACTAGTGTGCAGAGCAAGGCAGTCTTGTGCAGACATGAGTGGTTTTGTAGAAGGCCAAGGTGGTTTTGCACATTCCAGGGTGTCTGGAGGTCACATTGGCCAAATATGGGCAAGTTTATACTCGTTTGACTCGAAATTTTGAGTTGAATGCAATGGTGAGGTCCATTTTCTCATTTGAGTCTCTGTTTTTGAGCTCATAACTGTAAAATCATTTTGAAGAAAAAATAAAGCGGTTGGCATTGGAAGCTAAAGGACCAGGAGATTTAGTGAGGAAGCCTGGTGAACTCCTTTATTAAATTTTGTTGTGTTGAGTGATTGAATGTGTTTTCAATTTTCTTATGTGTTTATGTTATTCAAAATCTTTTTGATCCATTGCACTAAGTAGCATAAGAAAACTTCACATAAAGTCTATAATACCTTTTTCATTAACAAATCAATCAAAAAACTATAAAAGACAACTTACAAATGTCTACACTCCACAGAAAAATGGAGTAGTAGATAAAATGAATCGTACTTTGCTAGGGATGGGAAGATCCATGATAACTTTAAAAAATATAAGTACTTTATAATGGGCAGAAGTAATACATACAACAGTCTATGTAAGGAACATGCCTCTTACTGCTTCTTTGGATGGAATTATACCATATGAAGCATGAATTGGTTTCAAACCTAGAGTTAAACATCATAGAGTTTTTAGTTCAGTGTGTTATACCTTAGTACCCAAAGAAAAATGAACTAAGATGTATTCAGAAAGTTTGAAGTGTACAATGATTGGGTATTTCGATGAAAAGAAGGGATATCATATTTTGTCCAATGAAAATTTTATTTTTAGTAGAGATATGATATTTGATGAAATAGAAAGTAAGTGTGCCACAAAGAAAGTCTTCTTCATAAATTGGAAACTAAGGGATATAAAACGAAAGGCAAAATGAAAAATCAACCAAGCACACAACATTGGTATGAAATTGAATTTCCTTCATCATAAAATGGTTCATCCAACTCATCGGCTTCATCTACACCATCTGGATGTTTTGGAAGTTCATTTGAATCTCCTAGCAGCAATAACTCAGCTGACAATGACTCTCCACCCCCTTGAATCTTCAGTTGATCAAAGAACATCTATTTATATCAATCCACTTTACAATGATGGTGATTATTCAGATCGACAAACAAGTGAACATCAACTGCCAAAATGGGTCGCTCAACTTTTGAAAGATGCCAAACCATATGAACAAAAAAAAATAGGAACACAGAGTTCACACAAAAATGAAGAAAATTTTTCCTTAATGAGAAATGATTTTATTGAGCCCTCTATAAAAAAATAAGCAATAAAACATAAAGAATGGCAAAAGGAAATGGTTGAAGAATACCAAGAAGTAATGGAAAACAACACTTGGAAACTTGTTGACTTTCCTCAATATGTGAAACCCATCATATGAAAATGGGTTTACATAATTAAGTATAAGTCAAATGGAGACATTGATGAGTACAAAGCAAGACTTGTTACTAAGGGTTTTGCGTAGTAGGAAAACATCAACTGTGAAGAAACATTTTCCGTTACAGCAAAATGGAACACCATTAGATTAACACTTGCATTAATAACTAAAAAAGGATGGAAATTTTGTGAGATGGGTGTTAAAATTTCCTTCCTCATTGGAGATTTAAAGGAAGAAGTATATATGACACAACCTCTAGGTTTTGAGATTGGAGGGTAGGAACACAAAGTCTGCAAACTAATTCAAGCTTTATACAGATTGAAACAAGCTCCACAAGCTTGGTATGCCAAAATGAAAGAGCACCTTCACAAAGTTGGATTTAAGTGAATTGAATCTGATAAAACTTTATATGTACACCAATAGGGTAAAAATCTAGTGATTCTTGTTATTTATGTGGATGACTTGATCATTACTGGGAACAATAATGATAATATTTTGCAGGTAAAGGAGTTGCAGACTAGTTTTAAGATGACTGATTTGGGATTACTTCACTACTATCTTGGAGTTGAATTATTCCAACATCCAAACCATATTTTGATTTGTCAAAGAAAGTATGCATTTGAACTTATTCAAAGATTTGGAATGCGAGATTGCAATCCCATTCTCACCCCCATGGAACGAAACTTGAAACTTTCAAAATTTTAAGGGGGCGAAATCTTGAACATTACTACTTATATAAAGTTGATTGTTAGTTTGATCTATCTGACAACTACTTGTCTAGATTTATCTTATGTAATCAATATTATTTCATGGTTTATGCATGAACCAATGGAAAGCCAGTGGAATGCAGCAAAACGAGTCCTTATATATATCCAAGGGATGAAACATTTTGTTCTTCTTTACAAAAAGACTAAGAACTTTGTATTTGGTGGATATTTAGATGTAGATTTTATTGGAAGTATTGATGATCGAGAATTAACCTTAGGTTAGTTAATGAACATGGGAACATCTTCATTTTGTTGGAGTTGTAAGAAGCAAGCTACAATTGCCACTTCTTCACCAAAATAAGAATATATATCAACATGGGAAGCAACATGTCAAATTGTTTGGTTGCATAGAGTTTTGCAGGATTTAGGTATTCCTCAAGCAAAAGCTAAATCTTTAATCATCGACAACTAGTCAGTCATAAAGCTTGCCAAAAATCTAGTTTTCCATTTTGAAACAAAGCATGTGGACACAAAGTATCATTACATCAGAACACTCATTGCAAAGGATGTCATCAAGTCGTTATATTATCCTTTAGAAGATCAAATCTAATATATTTTCATAAAACCACTTGGCAAGATCAAATTTACTATGTTCAGGGATGAACTTGGTATTTGTTGTAATGTATATTTGGATCAAAGGGTGGAATGTTAAATGATCCAAAAGTACATAAAATTTAGCTTAATTATTTATAATATAATATTCAATTATCTAGAATATTTAATTAGATATTGGAGACATTTTAGAATAGCCAATTGTTGTAAATGATATGACATCTAGAAAGGTGTCATTTCTTAGGAACTAATTTAGGAAAATAGCTAGAAGTGTTGTTATAATAGCACTAAATGTAAATGGACACTTGTAAATGAAATAAGTGATCCATAACAAAATTAGGTTAGGACATTAACTTATTTAAAGTTAATTTCTCTTCTTGCAAGAGTGTTGAGTGATTGTGTGTAAACTCTTGCAAATATTATGTAATTTTCTTTTCCATTTAATAAAATTTGTGTGTTTGAGGACACTTATGCTATGAAGCAACACACTATTGGAGTCCCAATTTGTATTGGTTGGATACTGCGCATGATCTAAGTGGATCCAAAAATAGAAGTGGCCATGAAAATAACTCAAAAATCAAAGTCATCAGATGGAAGTGAAACTAGGACTAGATCATAGTGCTCATTGCCCTAATTCCAACAATGTAAACACAACTCAAATCTGATTTTGTCTACTCAAGTTATAGATGGTCAAAGTTTTCATGGAACTTGGCCAAGTGGCTGTCACTAATGAGGCCACAATTTGGTGAAAGGATGGCGCATGGAACATGGCGGTTGGAAAGGGTAAAATTTTCGCCCCCTTAGTTCGTCTGGTAACCCTTAAAAAATGGCAGGAAAAATTTAACTATTGTGGTTAAAAATTAAAAAATATATATGCATTTGGGGGGGAAGGGTGCCACCCCCAACGAAACCAAAAATATGATATATCTATCGTATAACCAAATTCCAATGTGGTAGGTGACCCATCCCTAATGGACCCGTCCAACCACTGGTCAACTATGGCATGTATACAATGCGGTTCTACCACTCGACAGATGCCAACGTATGATGTGGCTTGTTAGGTCCCTATAATACTAATGTAGCCCCTTATTGTTATTGTTAGTGTTGCCCCCTTATTCTTATTTTTGTTCCCATGTAGTCCTCATATTGTTATTATTGTGTCCCATATAATCACACTATATTTATTGTTGTGCCCTTACAGTATTATTGTTATGTAAGATCTAATTATATTGTGACCCCTTAGACTCGTATATGTTGAAAGGAGGTCATGTCATTTGTATAATTCAAGAATTGTTGATTTATGTGATGTAAAGGAGGTTTTCCCCTTGAAGAGGCCAATTTTGAAGTTGCTGATGTATCTCTTTCTTGATTTGGTTACATAACACTTGGTATTAGAGCTTTGGATTCTAGGGTTTTTCTACTTCAAATAGGTCATCGTGGAATTTTCGTTATAATGTTTTTCTATGAAGATTCAAGTCGAAATTGCAAACACATGGAGTCGATATCTTGGTGAACTTCGTGTATGAATTTTCGATCTTCTCTAACTATAGTTTCAGAGATATGATACGAGGAAGTTAGGGTTTTTGCAGATTCCAGAATTCCATCTGAAATAGATGACCTAGGGAAAATTATCATAACTTTCTCTTCGAGAATAGGTTTTGAATTTCATAAAATGTGATGAAAATAGGACGAAATGTATTTTTAGGGGTATCATTTTCAAGGCCGAAGGTTGAAACAGTGACACATAGGACTCTGTACAAGTTCGCTCTATGGAACCAGTCTATAATCAGGTTATCATGGGATATTGCGGGAATAACTCTTTCTTGAATAATCCAATATTGGTTTTGTTGGGCATGGAATCCCCCCAAGGCATGTTTTAGGGCTCAAAGCCCAAGTTTTGACCAAATTTTATTGTAAAGCTTCGCGAACTACGGGCGCGGAAGTATGTTAGAGTCACAGGGTTGTCCACCCTAGTTTTGTAATGTAATGTCGGCCTACCCATGGTCCATGGACCATGGGATTGTATAAATAGAGTGAGGCTCTAAGTGTAAAATATAGGGAGGTAGTAGAGAAGCAAGAGTCTAAGTGACTAAGTGTAAAGTGTGTCTTTGGGTTGTAGAATAGGAGAAGGCTCTGCAGCTGAGTGCACAGAGGCCTAGTAGTCCGCAGTTGAGTGCGCAGACCTCTGCAGCTGAGTACATAGGGCAGAGTCGATTCTGTAACCAAGGAAGGAATTAATAAACAGAATTTTTATCATAATTCTGTGTATCTATTCTTAGGTTATTGCATGTTTGATATAATTTGCAAATATAGTGTTTATTTACTACGCACACCTATATGAATGGTTTATATTGTTAAGTATAATTTAAAGCATGCAAGTAGGCTAAGATAATCAACTAACATTGGAATATGAGTAAATTCTTGGGTAATAATGCAAAAGTGGATTGTTTAGCCCTTAAGTAGGGCTACATGAAGGCAATGTCTCAGGCTGGAAGGGATGGGAAAGAGCGCAAAGATACCTGCACCCAGGGTTGAACCGTGGACCACTTGAACTCATCAGACATCTCCAGGGTACAGAAACTTGGTTCTAGCACGCACCCATACTACTTCAGGTAAGAACGTAGTCCGCGCTTCGTAGACTATTTCCCAAAGGGCCAGTAGTACTGGGATTTGTTTGGCTAAATAACCTCTAAACCTGGGTCAAGCCCCAACAAGCTAACAAATGGTTCTATTGCCAGGACCGGGATATGCATAAGAGATGTCTGATGTCGTATCACTGGAATCTGATAAAGAAAGGAATTGAAGAGTGGCTAGATAGGAAGATTCACGAGTTCACAGCACAAGAAAACAAGAATCCGTGAGTATTGAAGGAAGAGTGGTTAGAGAGCTACTTATATACGGAAATCCATGAACTTTTCTTTGCATCCTTCCCCTCTGATTCGTACAAGTGGATCGCGAAGTTAGCAGACATTCAGGGAAGGTGTAGGCTCGACAAACCTATTGTGTGGACTGCAAAGCTGGTGTACAGAATAGAAGCATCGGAAGATAAAATCGCGCATGATGTGGACCATTGGCTCAATCAAATTATAGGAGGCTTATCACCGAGTTCATGGTAGATACTTCAATTAGCTACAGCGAGGCAAAACGACGCTTCCTCAAAGGACCTCGAGGTAAGTACGTTAAATCTTTGAACACTTGCATTAAGATGCTACTCTATGAAAAGCGGGTTATGTGAATAAATTGATGTTTGGGGCTATGCGAAGTGGGAGGATCTACACGAATGAAGGTAGCTTAGAGATAGAAACTAGGTGCTTTATTTCACCTCCGCGAGAAAGCAAGGAAGAGCTCGTGAAGGTTTCACCAAGAACTATGATCAGTTTGATAAGGCAGAGAATTCCATGCATACCACTTCCACCTACACAATCGCCAGGCTCACCATCTTTACCCTCGTCTTCGCCCACACCACCTCCGCCACCACCATTGTTCAATATGGTGAGTGCAATAAAAATACTAGTGTTCAAAGGAGTAGGGAATGCAGATTCAGACCAATTTTGGTTTGTGGTAAAGGATGTATGGGAATCATAGGGAGTCATGAATGACAATATAAAGAAAACAACACTGGTCAACACCTTGCGAGATCACACACTAACATGGTACATTAAGAATTCCAATGAAAATATAAACACAGGGATTGCATATATCCAAGTTGTGCTAGACAGGGAATTTAGCAGGCCAAAATCTGAGACGTACTCGATTATCAGATTTAAGGAAATTGCGATGCTTCTAGGTGAGACCCTGTGGGAGCTGGATCAGAGACTGAAGGGTATGATTCGTGAAGCCAACATGACCCTAATGGATGGGCAACACCATGCATGGTTTGTAACATCACTAACACTACATCTAAGGACTGCGCTGTCACAACATATGCTATCCACTCCAGCCGAAGCCTTGGAGATCGCAATGAGACTGCACGAGACACCGATATAAGATCCTAACCTGGGAGTCCAACAAAACCGTGCACAGTTGAAAAACTTGTGCCTTGAGATGCAGAGTTTGAAACAAGACAGGACAACTCACCTAGAAGCATGCGAGGAAGTATGGAGCATAAAGTGCAAAGGCTAGGGACATGACAAGGACCATTGTCCAGTTTTTGCGAACTACCTGGTAGGAGGCGGGCCAATTCCATTGAGACGAGAGGCATAAGCAGGACCGAGTGCGGCACCTGCATTATGGTGAACGATTTGTCAGATAAGGGGAAACCATGCTACAGATAATTTCCATCTATTACAGAAATATACGTAGACATCCCAATAGTTGTTCTATAGTTTCTACAGGTCAGTAGGCCATGATGAGCGTACATGTAGAAATTATGAACTGATGATGGATTGAAATCATACCTACAGAGTGTAGACCAAAACACGAGCCCTCGATCAAAATGCAGGGGTGGCACACACTAGATTTCAGTGGCGCTGACGAGGTCTAGGTGGAATGGCACCAGGAAGAGATCATGACCAGCTGATTTGTTACAATTGCGAAGAGCGAAGGCATTATGCCCGTGATTGTACAAACCCGATGAGAGCATCATGTTTATATTGTACCTAGTTTGATCATGAGATGGAGGACTTCTCCATGTTGATAGAAAGGTTGCACGATAAAGGAACACTCTAATCTCTCCTGACTCAGAACTTGAAAATGATGAGGTTTGAGCCGTGCGAGGAAGACCTTAATGTAAATGTCAGGCTTTGAAGTGGTATCACAATAGGAGATGACAAAGGCAATCAACCCAAAGAGAGTGCCTCGGTTCACAAGGCTCCAACAAAGGAACCATAATTTGATTTGGAGCACGCTAAGGAGACATTCATGGAAGCTAAGAAGAGATTCATGGAAGCTCAGAAGAGCTTCATGGAGGCCTCCACTTCGGGTAGTAAAGACAAACTGGAACTGGAGATGGACCCATCAATGCTCACTACCTTTTTGGAGACATGCATGAAGCTACTGCACGAGAGTAAAGCAGTGAAGGGATTGCATGAACTCATCACTAGATGTGCTAGATCAGGAGAACCACACAATGTGAACAGGAAGGGAGATGAGACTCACCGTGTAGATTGGGGAATATGAAATGGATCAAGTGATTTTGGATCTAGGATCGAAAGCAAACGTCTTGCTAGAGAAGACATGGGAATGCATGGGCAAGCCCATGTTGCAATGGTCTCCTATTCAATTATGGATGGCGAACCAACAAAAGATTTTACCTATGGGAAGATTGCATGGAATAACAGTGGATATCGAAGGTGCGAGCGCACTTGCAATTTTCAAAGTGATAGAGATTGTTGATGATGGTAATCCCTATCCCGCACTACTAAGAATAAATTGGGCCACTTACATGAATGGAGTGATAATTCTAAAGAAGCGTAAGATGATTTTTGAGAAATAGTCACTATGCATGGTGGTACCTTTAGACCCTGTGGAAGGATCGTGCTACATATATCTGGTGCACGACTGCGACAATGATCACGATCTAGACTATATCTACAAGATAAATGCGTGGGAGCAGGATTGGGTGAATCCGATAGTGGATGGCAGGATTTTGTGGGAGCGTGAAAGATCCTACACCTCAAATTCAAACGATGAAATAGAACGATGGTAGAACTAGTTACATGAGGTAACCACGCTCAACTGCTACATGATGATAAGGTCACTGCACTACATGACAATAGGGGTTAGCGATCTGCCTATGTATGGCGGGTTGACAAAGGAGGATGATTTCCTGAACAAATTTGAAAGAGAAGTGCCATAACAATAGCGGTTCAATGCTCTAAAATGGGTACTGCACGCTACGCCTGCAAGGTGGTGGGGTACGCACCAACAGAATTTTGAGGATTGGAATGAATGTAGAAGGATGATGCTCATGCAGTTTGGGAAGCCTTCAATGTGAATGAAACCCAAGTATGATAGACGAAACAACCTACACACCCACCTTTCCAAATGGGTACAAACGTATGATGTGCAACCTACACGAGTGCACACCATCCTCGCAATAGGAAACACAATCGACAAGCAGTAACAGGTAGGAGGGTGGCGAGAACGATGACTAGGAAGTATGATAAGACCAAGAATGTTGAAGATTCTCCACTTGGAAGCCTTTGAAAAAGTATGTGAAGTACTTAACATGGTCCACCATGTGAAATGCACTGACTGGGACCTGTGCATACCAGCAGTTCTATGGGCTTATAGGACCATGTGCAAAACCCTGACTGCACGAGCACTTCTAAAGCTGAAGTATCAAGCAAATGTTGTAATCGCTATGAAGCATGCGAATCTTAGTCTGTGCACAGTAGCACCCGTAGATGCAAGGGTTTGTGAAGCCCAGAAAGAAGAAATCACACAACCGCAAGAAGTAGAACGCATGGGAATTGAGGAAGAAATCTAACAGGGAAACCTTAGACTCCAAGAACTTGAAGAAGATAGGATACAATTACAAAAGAAAAGTGCATTTATGGATGCAAAAGTCAAGAAGATAGAGGACGAGATAAAGGAAGGGTTTCTCACTGAGAAAACTAGGATGGTAAGGCAAGGTGTGTACAATCATACTGACAAGTTCGAGAACTATCAACATGAATTGATTAGTCTGTTGCCTTGGCTTGGACCACATATTTCTAAGCAAGTGGCCAGGGTAGCATGTTGCAAATGGTGAAGTGCACGATGCTGACCATAATAATAAAAGGTGGGGATTCTCCAAGAACCATGATGGAGGACAGGATGGAACTCTACACGGGTGGTCCGACCACCTCACTAGCCAAGGGAAGGTCAGTCTTAGTGCTCTAGGAAGTTGGAAGGGAGTGCAAGATTATAAATGGTTCTGCCCAGGAGCTACGTGATATTGGAGATGTTTGTAGAAGCAGAGAGGCACGAGGTCCACGCCCGCGCACAGGGGGGCTGCGCTGCCGTGCGGGTTGGTCAGAAAGTGACTATTGAAGTCACTATTCACGATGGGATGCTCGATTTGAGACAAAGTGGAGTGGGTGACAGACATTTAAGACATGATTTATGGGTAATCTTTGGGAAAATCTACTGCCAAGGGAGCATTAATGAACCAGAATTGGGGGGAACGGTCAAATTCGAATTGAAAAAGCGTTATAAAATAAAAAGGGCTACCCAACAAATAACACTTGGTCATTTGCGAATTGAGCAGAGCCCTGAGTATTATGAGCCGAGAATTGATTAAGATCCTGAATTCACGAGTGACAGATTGCAGCACAGCCACAATGACAACAGTTAAGGATGGTATGGGATAGAAGAGGTAACCACTAGCGAGGCCGCGCAGGCCCTAACTATGGAGGATGTTCCAGAAGGTTTCAGGATTGTGGCAGAGATCCTGAAATCACCGTGTACACCAAGACCCAAGAAGGATAAACAAGTAATGGCTATCGTACACATGTCCTAGTGGAATGTGCTGCACAACAAATTGTCAATGGAAGAGAAGGGGAAAGCTGTCACGATAGAAATAGATGAGGAAGAAGAAGATTTGCAGGCCCTTATCATCACATAGGAAGAAGACGAAGGCAGGGAGGTGGATACTCAGCCTAGGCACTCTACGACAAAACTATTTGTCTATGTCCCTCCGTGGAAAGGGAAGGCCACAATCCCCAAGGACTTGGACAATACAAAGAGTTCACTCTAGACCCCGCTCCTCCCAAATGGTATTAAGTTTGAAGGCATGCACCTGGGCTGGATGCCGACCATGAAATTTGAAGATTGGTATCTCATTGACAGTGAGAAGTTCCACCACCTGGAGACTGGAAACCTCATGAAATACATCACACCATGGGGGTGGTAGCAACATTAGAACCATAAGAATGGTTGCACGTTGTGGAAAAGGCCAGGTTGTTGAACCTACTTTCGGTGTTGCATTTCCACTGCCCCCCAATAACCATTTTCATCATCAAGTAGCTGCTTTACCTCATGCATGATGGGTATTTATGGCAGGAGGAGCCCATCCCCATCATGACAGACTTGATTCATTGTGTTTCCCAGCTTCTGTACAAAGGAATGGACCCTGAAACCATATCGGAAGGAAAGGGCAGTCATTTGGCCCTCACGGAGGCCACGAAGATGAAGTACAAGTGGGGAAAGAAGAGGAGGGGTTACACCATCTCCAACATCAAGGATAAAGCAGTATGCATGGCAACCCAAATTCTGGCAGGCAAAGCTATGCAGAAGTGTCACACAGATGAGGTACATGTGCGAGTGGTCGCACTGGTTAAGCACTGCACGGAGGGGGTCCAGTTTAACTAGTCTGAATTCCTCTACATAGAATTCTTAGGGAGTTTTCACGAAGCCCAGGAGTAGGGTAAAACCTTGCACTATGCATGGCTATTGCTGTCCATAGTGCTCCTAACAGGGGAATTACTAGAGGATAGTAAATTCCCCACAATTGACAGAGATTTACCAGAGGCCCCGAAGTATTCTTTGATCTGGGCCACGAAGGATGCGATAAGGATACACGACACCAAGATATTTTGGGTGCTCATGGAGATGACCATCCGAATGTGGATCAATGGTAAGCCAAAGTTGTCACCCATGGTTTACAATGGTTTGTAGAGTTTTGTAGAATTTAAGGCAGACATGCACAACATCTTTATCAAGGCACGCAAGGATCCGATGAAGCAGTGGATGAAGCTACCTTTTGTAGCCATTGACGATGCCATATTCACTGTCTTAGAGGCATGGAATCCACAATGGCATGCCCCTGACATTGCAGAGCTCAAGATGTCAGTAGTGTAGAAGAAGAAAGATGATGCCAAGTTGCGCATCGCATAGTTGGCTAAGAAAAGGCAGAAGGAAACAGCAACAGTCGTGGTGTGGGCAGCACAAGAAGCAACACAAAAAGAATCTGAGTAGGAAAACGCTATAGCAATAGAAGCAACACAGGCAGTTTCCACGAACGTAGGTGAGGGCCAAACGATGCCTTCAGAGGGGCAGAAGGTAGAGGAAGCAAAAATAGCAGAAGGAACCGCAGACCCAGGGACCACGTCCACATAGTTGAAGTGCCAACACCTAACAAAGCGAGCACGATTGAGGAAGAAGGTCAAGGTCTCGAAATTGTCCATTGACCCGATCACCCTAACTGAGGGTGATCTACATGACATCAGTGAGATGGTGCATGATGTAACAAATGAGGCTCTTTAGGATTTCATGCAGTAGCACTAGACTGTGTTGGGGGTCCCCAGAGCACAGTTGCAAGAGTTGTAGAAATTTTGAATAATTTAACACATATTCAACAGAGATTATCCTGATCATGTACTATTGAGGAAAACGTACACAATACATAATCTCCTCTTCGTTGATCATCAATATAGCAGCATCAATAACAATAAAACATCAAGAGCATTCACACATTAACACAATATGTATCCCGGGGAAAGCATCTCGCTAAAAACCCCAACTATCTATATATTAATGATTGAGTCATGTAACATTACATAGCATAATACTTCTCACAAGTATCTCCACCTCTGTTACACACAATACAGCTCAGATCTGAATCAATCACTGGCTCAAATCTCCTTCGCTGCTTGCCCGCCTCCGCTGCTCAATACCTGCTCAAGAACTGATGATAATTCCAAGGCAACCACGTATTTCCTTCACAAAATTACGTGAGCACAAGCTACAATGTGGGAAAATACATGGGCAAACTCATTGGCATACTCAATCCCTTGATTGTGCAAGATCTGATGCACAACTATAGTCACAACTGATAGCAATCTGATTCTCTAACACCTGTCCCTGCTGAACTGAACATGCACTGACATGCAACTGAGTTAACTGATGTATTCATATAGTTGCATTATGAGTTAATAACTTGTGAATTAATTAATAACTAATTCACCCAACTCATCTCTAGTCTATTTTCCAGTTAGACTAAATACAACCAGTTTAACAAAGCTAAACTGAACACAACTCCATCAACTGCACCTCCAGTCCACTAAACTCAACTCACTTGAGTTCTAACTGAAGCCCTGCATGCAAATATTAGTCATCCCATAGGTAACCACGTATTTCCTTCTGGGATCTGCATGTACCACATCCGTAGCTCATCCTGAAGTGCTCCAAGAGAATAAGAGAAAGTTTATAGTCTAAATATTATTATGAGCTAATAATATTTGACTGTTCTATATTTAGACTGAGCAGTCACTCCACTGTGGTGTCACTCTGTTGTGGTCTAAAAATAGAATTCCATCTATTTTTTCCAACTTGATCAATCATCCATAAAAAGCAACCTGCAATCCATAGACATGATCCATATGTCTAAAAATAGACATAGTCTAAAAATAGCATGCGGGCCCACTTAGTGAAGACGACTCTTTTCACTAAGCTCCATCATCTTGTTGCAATCTCAACACTCCCTCTCGACAAGATATCGATTATCATCAAACCCTATCCTGCCTTGGTGGTACTCGAATTTGCTCCTGGTGAGAGCCTTCATCAGAATATCAACATCCTGATCCTCTGTTGGAATGTACGAAAGTAACATGATCCTCCGCTGCACACAATCTCTGATATGATGGTACCTGATGTCAACCGTTGAGCTCCTTGCCCAATTTGCATCCTCCTTTCTATACCAAGATCCATATCTCGATGTGCCTCTCAAGGAGCGCAATACATGCTTTCCCGCCTTCCAGAAGAGTTTGGTAGGCTTAACCATAGCTTGTGAAAGCTGGTTAACTACATAGCATATATCAGGTCGTGTATTGACCAAATACATCAGCGACCCCACCAACTGTCGATAAACAGTGGCATCCACTTCTTCTCCCGAAGTGGCATCCTCCTTCCTCCAACCTCCAGAAAGAGGAGTATCAACAGGCTTGCAGCCATGCATGTTGAACTTCTCCAGTATCTCCCGAGCATACTTTCCCTGAGAAGCAAACAGTCCACCACTGCGCTGCCATATTTCCAATCCTAGGAAATAGTGAAGGAGGCCCAAGTCCTTCATCTCAAACTCTGTAGCAAGATCCTTCTTGCATGACAGTATCAACAGCTCATCACCCGTTAGAATCAAATCATCAACATACAGTACAACGATAAGCAACTTACCCTCCACAACAATCTGGTATAGGTTAGG